>JADBJO010001228.1:5000-22500 GCA_016801955.1 Conus betulinus | reverse complement strand
CATTCCATACCGTGGTCTCTACTCACCATTCATCATTGAGCTCCCTGGTTGTCCGTGTACCACTCGGTACCGTAGCCTCCGCTCAGGTGGTGTGTGTTCACTAACCAGTCTGTTCACTGGTCGTCTGTAGACCGTTCAGTACAGTAGTCTCTACTCTGTATTTTACGTATATACGTGTTCATCGGTCTGTTCATTGGTTGTCTGTGTAGTAGCTTCCACTCAGGATGTAAGTTGATTAACCAGTCCGTTGATTGGTTGTCTGTATACCATACAACACTGTAGTCTCTACTCTGCATACGTGTTAATCAGTTAAGCGGTTGTGTGCATACATTTCCATATAATAGTCTCTACTCTGCGTACGTGTTAATCAGTTAAGCGGTTGCATGTATACAATCCCATGTAGTAGTCTTTACTCTGCATACGTGTAAATCATTTGAGCGGTCGTCTGTCTGTGTACCATTCCATACAGTAGTCTCTACTCTGCATACGTGTTAATGAGTCTCTCTTAACTGGTTGTCTGTATACCATTCCTTAGGTGTTATTCAGTCAGTTAGCTGATTGTCTGTATAGCATTCCATTCATGTTAAACAGTCAGTGAAATGATGGTCTGTACACCATTGCACACAGTAGTCTCTGTTCTGCACTCGTGTTTTATGGACAGTTGAATGGTTCCCTGCAAGCCATTGTACACAGTACTATCTACACATCATGCATGCTAATCAATCAACTGGTTGTCTGTGCATTACTCCATTCAGTACTCTCTGCATATGTGTTCATCAGTTAGTCAACTGGTTGTCTGTGCGCCACTGTCCCAAGGTTTGACCAGCGCTTTGCGCTAATGCTCAGGTCAGACACCTGCAGCGTCGGTACCATGAGACCCTCGCCTTAAGTTCTTCTATCCTAGTCATTAACATTCATTTACCTATCAGCTGTGAATCGTGCACAGCGTGGTCTCCAAACTTAGTAGATGTGGTGCAGCGTATATGGACTCATCCTCATGCAGTGATATGTCCTTGATGAAACTGAAACTGTGCCTCCATTCCACACAGCCGTATAGACATCTCTACTCAGAGTACATGTCGAGTAGCCCGTTGATTGGTTGTCTGCGTGACATATTTATACAATAGTCTCTGCGCTTGGTACATATTGACGAGTCCACTTAATGTGTTGTCCATGAACCATTCCATGCAGTAGTGGTCTCTGCTTCTGAGTACATGTTGACTAGCCTTTTAATTGGCTGACTGTATGCCATACGGGTGGTGTCGGGAAAATAAATTCTGATGTAAAGGTCGATTTTTCGAATACGAATTTCATTCCTTGCACGAGAAAAGACCCCCCTTCCCCAACATCAGAAATGTACTCCCACACAAGGAAAGCACTCTCTTCTCTTTTGCGTTTGCCTTGGAACCGGGGGCAGCAAAGGGACACCACTTACGCCCTCCTCCCCCCACCCTCTCCATTTAAGTCTTGCAGGAATTTGGAAGATGACAGACCACCCCCTCTAAAGATTTGAAAGTGAAACCATCTGCCATCCCCCCAGCTTTTAAATGAACATTGGGGACAGGCACGCACACACACACACACACACACACACACACACACACACACACACACACACACACACACAGAGAAAGACGTGCGCGCGCATGCACGCATGTACGGACACTTACGCACATACGCATTTGCACACACACACACACACACGCACGCACGCACGCACGCACGCACGCACACACACACACACACACACACACACACACACACACACACACACACACACACACACACACACACACACACGCATGCACACACACATACACACGCGCGCGCGTGGGCGCGCCATTTTTATTACATAAAAAAGAGAAAGATTTGGAAGACTGCAGGGATTTTTTCATCATCTCAATGAGCGCCCCCCCCCCCCCCCCCCCCCCCCCCCCCCCTCTCCCATCGAAATATCTTTCGACGACCCCCCATTGTTTCACCATCCCCCACCCCCCCCATCTCTCCTTCCCCCCCATGTCTCTCAGGCAGTCTGTGTGTCAGTCTCCCTTCCGCCCTCCCCCTCCCCGTGTCACTCTCTTCTCTTCTCTTCCCCCCCCCCCCTCTCTCTCTCTCTCTCTCTCCTCTTCTCTCTTCTCTGTCTCTCTGTCTCTGTCTCTCCCCTACTCATTCGTCTGTCTCTCTGTCTGTCTCTCTCTGTCTCTGTCTCTGTCTCTGTCTCTCTCTCTCTCTCTCTCTCTCTCTCTCTTCCTCTCTCTCTCTCTCTCAGTATTTTGCCGTCTGTTTCTCTTGTCTGTTTCTCCTGTTTTCGTACATTTCTTTGCATGTTTCTGTACCTAATTCTCTCTCTCTCTCTCTCTCTCTCTCTCTCTCTCTCTCTCTCTCTCTCTCTCTCTCTCTCTCTCTTGTGCGTGAGAAAGACAGTAGGGAAACATGACAATGGAGAGTTTCCGGGGGCTTGTGATAGGGGCAATATCAGGAGACTAAAGTTAGTCGTGATCAGTTTATCTGAATGAAGTCACTTATATTGTAACAATACCTGGGGACTAAAGTTAGTTGTGATCAGTTTATCTGAAAGAAGTCTCTTCTACTGTACAAATATATGGAGACTAAAGTTAATCGTGATCAGTTATCTGAAAGAAGTCACTTATATTGTAACAATACCTGGGGACTAAAGTTAGTCGTGATCAGGTTCTCTCTAAGAAGTCACTGTCAATGTATTTCAGTCATGAGAGAGAAAGACCGAGTCTCCACTGATGTTCTTCTTGGATTTGTTTTTGTTTCCTCAGACCAATATCTCCCATCACGACCCAGGTTCACGACAGGGAGATCATCGTTCCAAAGCCAGACGCTCCAGCTGAGGTCGACCAAGACGAGTCGCCTAAACAGTCAGTAGTCTAGGTCTGGTTCTGGTTCTGAGTTCGGTCCGAACACGTTGTAGTAGCGTAAGTGGACGATAAGGACAACTGGAAGAAGTTGTACAAATTTCGGTTCCAAGATGCACATGCGAGGAGGTGTTATGCTAGTTTGCTCCCACTAGAGCCTTGCCTTTACTGGCATTATTCCAGCCGATAAATGTCATTACGAACAGCGTTTCGCTATATTGCTCAGTGTTGGCCACTGGAACGTCCAGGGTTCTGCTGGCTTGGATTGGTTTTCTTTTGTTTTCTTTTCTTTTTACATTGTTTTTGCTTTGTTTTTTGTTTGTTTGTTTGTTTTTTTATTTGTTTTGTTTCGTTTGATTTCTGCCTGCAGACTTCTCCAACGTGTGGGAAAAGACTCGGCAAAACGCAAAAAGGGTCTCTACCAATGAAATCCCGCAAATCTATAAACCTATCCCCTATATTGCTTTGAGTTTCAGGCCTCAGAACTCAGCGTGACACGGTGCCAGCTGAACTTGATAGAAAAAAAAAAAATGGTCCCATACTGTGCATTTTGATCTGCCGCCATAACAACTACATTGTACTAGCTGAACTTCAGAGAAATAACAGTCCCAGAGGAAAAAGAAGAAAGAGAAGAAGAAGAAGAAGAAGAAGAAGAAGAAGAAGAAGAAGAAGTCGGAGGAGGAGGAGTGGGAGGAAAGGGAATCAACTTTCACACATTGAAAAATTCAGAGAACGATCCAGTCGTGTTTATCTATATACTTGCTGAGAGAAGGTAAATATACCGGTTCTAGCCCAACTAGTGTTATTTTGGCCGAAAACCCCCGTTTTCACATATAACTTCATCCCATTTTGCCCGATTTTGCCCAATTTCACGAAAACACACTTTTTGATGTTTAAAATCGGGCCTTTTTGCCTCTAATAACACTAACACTCCTTGGCTAGACCTGGTATATTGAACTTCCCCCCGTTTTTCACATATAACCTTATCCATTCATTGCCAATTTGTTAAAATTAAGTTTTTTAAGTTTTTTCTAAAACACACAATTCTCGATGATTTTAATATGAAAACGGGGGGTTTCGCCCAAAATAACACCAGTTGAGCTAGAACCGGTATATTTACCTTCTCTCTCTCAGTGTCAGCGTTATGTTTTATTATTAAGAGCCGAGAATTATTTAATTATTTTTTATTTTGTTTTAAAAATGAATATTGAAATAATTACTGAGCTCAAAGAGATATTTGATAAGCTAGCACAGGCTGGGACTGATCGAGGCAAGGTGAAAACCATGTTTGAAGAATTAATTATGGATCTTTTTAACCGCAATATAAAGGAAGATGCCAGACACGACCTCAGTAGAGTAGAGTCTTTTCCTACACCTATAGCGTTTCTTACTATCGTGGTTAATCTTATGGGTTCCAAAGATTCTGATCTGCGCGTCTTGCATTGTACCGACCCTGAAGGATTATATATTTATAATTCTGACTTTACTGAAGAGTCTACCGAAGAATTTAACTCTTCTGAAGAAGAATAAAATTTCGAATTACCTAAATAATTTGGGTTAAAAAAAATGGACCCACTCTCAGAGCTTAACCAATTAGCTGAGTCATTCAATCACCAGATTCTCCCAGGAGACGATTTCTTGTTTGAACTATGTGTTATGCGTCTCCATGAAAAAAACAAATATATTAGAAAGCGTAAAGAAAGAAAGAACTGCTACTTTATCCTGATGTTCACCCAGCAGTAAAAGCTTTTTATGCTATCAGACAAAGTGGTTCTCAGCCTACTCATTACAATCCAATAGAATTGTTTCATTATTATTTTCCTGTTGATACTTACGATCCAATAGACAATTTAATTGGGCAAAAAAGAAGGATCTGGACCCCGAGTTAGCAGCAGTTCTAAGGTGTTATGGTATGTTAGATAGAAGAACACACACACTGAAGAGGAAGTTGCCTCCAGAGAATGTATGGGCGAACCTCCGCAAAAGATCTTAGCCCAGTAGAGTTTCTCTATTTTTTTATTAATTTAATAATTTTACTATTTTTTTTTTTTATTTACCTAAATGTTTTGGCTTAAAAAAATGAAGCCCAAACGATACACGTTGGAGGAGATCTTTGATGATGATCAGTTGAACGATAAGTTTAATGAGGTTGGCATGGACATCGTTACCCCTACAAACGTTCAGGAAAGCGTAACACACACGCTATTAGTAAAATCCCAGAGCATCTTCAAATCAACCCACCAGCGAAAGTAATGTTGGTTGTTCTGATCGATTACGTAACACCAGACGGTAATAATCTGCAAGTCTGGGTCTCGACCAAACAGAAAGCGGTTATGAGCTTTCATGACTTCAATGCTGAATGGGCTGATTACATGCTTACACAGTTTAACCATGCAAGCGAGGAGGCCAAATTACGGGGGTCGGGTTGGTCAGAAGGAACTGTCCTTGACATCAGATTAAAACAAACCAAGTTTTATCCTATAGTCGGCAACTCTTACATGCCTCTCCCAAGAGAGCTAGTGTTAAAACGTGCTGTCTTAAACATTAAAAACGATGACAATATGTGTTTTATGTGGTGCGTTTTGCGCATTTACATCCAGTCACAAAACACGCAGACAGAGTTTCTAATTATCGGCAATATGTAAATGAGCTGAACTTCCACAACATAACCTTCCCAGTCAGTATAGAAAGTATAAGTCAGTTTGAAGAACAAAACAAACCAATAACTATAAATGTTTATACATGGAACCCAGTGGACAATCTACAACCTCTAAAGATCTCTCCTAAAGCCCCCCATTTTGGCGACTCACTAAGAATCATGTAGACTTGATACTGTTTACACAAGGAAGCGTTAGCCATTATGTATTAATCCGATCAATCAGCAGACTGTTAGCTTATACATCGAAGGACATTCATAAACAAGAGGTTTGCAGAAGGTGCCTGTTAGAATCCCCACTGCACAGGCGGCTGTCAATCACATGAAAATGTAAAAGCATGGTAGACTGCCAAACTGAACTTCTCACACCCAAACCGGGGTCTACAGTCAGTTTCAAAAACATTCACAAAATGCAGACGAGCCCGTACGTGGTTTATGCCGACTTCGAATCGATCTTGCCCCAGTATCAAGGCCCCCACAAACAGTCAAAGACAACCTTATTATCTAACCATCAGATCTGCAGTTACGCCTTCATCGTTGTTAGGTCAGATGGCAAACACACAGCACCGGAGATTTACCGAGGTCCCAATGCAGCCAGCAGATTCTTACAAACCATGAAACAAATCTGCAATCAATTTGCCGATCTACTGAATCTCTCAGACATCATCATGACTCCTGAAGACGAAGAGCGTTTTAAATCATCCACTCACTGTTGGATTTGTAACAGAGAATTATCAGGGGATGCTGTCAGAGACCATGATCACATTACTGGCAAATTCAGAGGGGCAGCGCACAACAACTGCAATCTTCAGTTAAAGGTTGACCCCAAAAATGGAAAACTTCCCATCTTCTTTCATAACTTACGAGGCTACGACGCACACTTCATCATGCAAGCTATAACTTCCGAATATAAGAAAGTCAGCTGCATTGCTCAGTCATCAGAAAAGTACATGACCTTCACCCTAGACTGTTTGTCCTTTTATGACTCTCTGCTCAGCATCTGATGGGGAGTTTAAGCAAGTTAGCAGAATCGCTACATGACTATCCAATAACTAGACAATACTTCGACCCGGCCTTAGTTCGTAAAGGTCTATCTATCCTTATGAATACATGGACTCGTGGGACAAGTTTGATGAGCCAGCCCTCCCAGCTAAAGAAGACTTTTATAGCCGGCTTACAGGCGAACACATATCCGACTCTAATTATGAATATGCGCAGAAAGCCTGGAAAGAATTATACTGCCGAACAATGGGTGATTATCACGATCATTACTTGATGGCTGACGTCTGTTTATTGGCAGACATCTTCCAGAATTACATCTACTTGCATGAAACATTATGGCCTAGACTCGTCGCATTACATCTCTGCTCCAGGTCTTTCTTGGGACGCTTTCTTAAAATCCACTAACATGCAGATTGACTTAATTTCTGATCTGGGAACAATCCAGATGATTGAAAAAGGTTTAAGGGGCGGCATCAGCATGGCCTCTCATCCTTACTGTAAAGCCAACAATAAGTATCTAGACGACTATGACCCGACTAAGCCATCTAACTATCTGATGTATCTAGACGCCAACAATCTGTACGGATGGGCTATGAGCCAGACACTCCCATTAAAAGACTTTAAAATGGACATCGGGCCTTTTGGCGTCAATGATGTGCTAGGTCTGTTGGCAAGAATTACGCCTGATCACCCGGCAGGACTAATCTTAGAAGTAGACTTAGAGTATCCAAAAGAACTGCACGACCTTCATAACGACTACCCTCTGGCTGCAGACTCATTACAGATGGCTCCCACAGAACCCCCTAAACTCGTGCCTAATCTTCGTAACAAGACTAAGTATGTGTGCCATTACAGACTATTGCAGTTTTACTTAAGACACGGATTAAAGCTAACAGCAGTTCACCGGATAATTGCTTTTAAACAAACACCATTTATGAAGCCATACATCATGAAGAACACCGATCTTAGAACCAAATCTACTGACGCATCAGAAAAAGACTTTTTCAAGTTGATGAACAACAGCTGTTTTGGCAAGACGATGGAGAACCCGCACAAACGTAAAGATGTAAGACTGGTTACGAATGGAAGACAGGCAATCAAGTTAGTCTCCAAACCTAATTACCAAGACTTCAGACAATTTAATGACGACCCCACCTGGTTGGCATCATGATGAAGAAACAAAAGGTAATGTTGGACAAGCCGGTGTTTATCGGGGTCACTGTGTTAGAGCTGTCTAAGTTGCTGATGCTGGAGTTTCTGTATGACTACTTTAAACCGAAATATCCCCAGTCTAGAGTCTTATACACGGACACTGACTCATTTATTCTGGACGTCCCCACTGAAGATTTTTACAAGGACTTAGAAGAAGAAATAGTAAAGGGATCAGATGGGGGGTGGTACGACACCTGTGACTATCCTAAAGACAGTCCTTTGCATTCAACTGTGAACAAGAAAGTTATTGGAAAGATGAAGGACGAGCTGAATGGGACAGTCATCCAGGAATACGTCGGCCTGCGGTCCAAGATGTATAGCGTTGCCAGCCAGACCTCGGTAATTAAGAAAGCTAAAGGCATAAGTAAACCGGTTGTCAAAAAAAAATAACTCACGACACTACAAACAAGCTCTATTCGAAGACAAAGTATTTTATAATACAAACGTTAATCTACGATCAACTCTTCATCAAGTAAACACAACAGCTGTTAACAAGAAATCACTAGTTTCTAATAACAACAAGCGAACAACTGTCTCTCCGGAGTTTTCATATGCTATAGGCCACTGGAGAACTAACTAACTAACCCGGGTTAGAAGTTGACCTGGGCTAGAACTTGATTAAGAACTTAACCAGTACTTGATTAAGAACTTAACCAGTACTTCTCCGACTAGACTTTACACTTAGAAAGATTTGTTCTAATTAACTTAACTAGTTCTTTATAAGTTCTTGACAAGTCCATTTAAAAAAATCTAACTCATCAAAAATGGATCGGGGTCTGATTTTTTTTCAGCGATTGGTTCTTCTGCTTTTATTTCTTTCGTGGGTTTTTGTGTCTTTGTTGTTAGGTATGGCGTTAGATAGTTGTATGCTAATAAACCCCCGACCCCAGCAACTGCCAGCAAATAATACACCGTACGGTAAGATTGTAATGGTGGTGTTAAGTTTGGCGATGGTGGTGCTGGTGTATTATTATCTAATATTTTTTTTTTGCTGCTTGGTTTGTTTTTTGCAGCCGGTTCCATTCAGCTAGCTTTTTACAGCCGCAACACGGCCCAGGATTTTTAGTAACACTAGTAACACTACTCACTTGTGGAAGGCTCTGTGGTGTTTCTGGTGTCTTCTCCGGTGTCTTCTCCTCCACCTTCTCCGGTGTCTTCTCCGGTGTCTCGGTCATTTTTTTAATAGCATTAAAATTAATATGATTAAAAGTAATTAACCCCATAATGAATGGGCATAACAGCGTTCCAAATCTGTAATACATGTCGCATGCCAGAGACTCTAGCGATTTGGATAAAACCGGGTCTTGTGTCAAGTCATATTTTAAGTCTTCTTCTGAATCGATCGGCGCCATCTTGCCTACTAACTTAGCATACAAACTAATTACTGTCTGCCCCACTGATCTAACCATTTTGGATCCTAGCTGAGCTTCGTACCTGGCGTAATACTTCTCAATGTCTGAAGCAGACAACTGCTGAATCTGTTCGATGCTTAGTTCAGTGCCTAGATACTGCCTCGTTTTGCCACACGCAGCCAGAGAGTATAATCTCTCCTTATGTTCTAACGAGCGGTCTAAACGAGTGGTCTAACGAGCGATCGTTTGCCAGCTCCTCAGACTTTAATAGTTCATCGACGTTCATTGTTTTTATAGTATTAAAAAAAATATATATGCTGGTTAATTATGCAGTGCCGATTGTTGGCGTTATTGTTTATTCAGCCCTCGGAAACCGTCTTCTTAGAATCAAACCTCCCAACCTGGGAAAGATAGAAGACTCGCCAAAACTAATCGCAATCTTATTTTTGTCTTTAACGACGAAGGATTACCTGATAAAAAGGCATATAGACAGCCTTTCATATTATGATTATTTTAATTATTTTTTTAGTTAATAAAAAAAATGAGCAGCGCCAAGATTATCAATACTATCTACCACTCGGCTGTAATCAGCGGCCTTAGTATAGGCTATAGCGTGTTAGGAAAAAAAACCTGTTTAGGATGAAGCCGGCTGACCTAGGAAGGTTAGACATCGAAGACATTGTTAAGGTTATAGTTGTGATAACTGCCGGCATTGCAACGAAAACTTTTCTAGTTGCTCAAAGCATTATCCCAGAAAATATAGTAGTATAAAAGGATGTCCGGGTTGGTTATGATGGTGGGGGAGGAGCAATTGTTAATGCATTGGCCTTCTCCGGCAGCAACTACATGTTCAGTAAACTACGGTCCGATGAAGAGAGAGAACGTCATAACAAGGCAATGGAAGATTTGGCCAAAGCGCAAGACGCTTATGAAAAACGGAGGATTGCTCACTTAGACTTTATTAATAACAAATTAAGAGAACAGGGTCATGCGGCTCACACATTTACAGACGTTGATGACGCGATGAATGAGTATTACTTAGTGACTGGAAAGAAGTTTCTAACATCAACACCCCCAGACCTGTCTGACTTTTATGAACCATCGGAGGATCAGAAGGCTGCAGAGATAGCTTTTATTGTAGTTGGCATGACTTCAGTTTACCTTGTTGCACACTTTCTTGTGTAAAAAAATAGTTATAAAATAGTTTATTAAAATACAGTCCTTGGCAAGTACAATGCACAAAATATATATTATTCTCCTAAGGGTTATTGGAAGGGGAAGATTGCTATTAATAAACTTAGTGAAGCTGCTGGGGTGTCTGAATCAGAAGCAAAAGACTGGCTTTCTAAACAAGCAGTTTGGCAAATATATTTACCTGCGCCCAAAAGAATTATAAGGCCTAAATTTGTTAACTCTGTTCCAAATGACACCCATCAGATGGACTTGCTGTATTTGCCTCATGACACGGTTAGAAGAAAAAGGTTCAAGTATGCTCTGACCGTAGTTGACATGGCTTCCAGGTATAAAGATGCTGAGCCTTTGACGGATAAAAGCTCAACTGTGGCTGTGGCTTTACAACAAATATACATGCGAGGCCCATTAAAGTATCCCAGGTTGATTCAGGTTGATGATGGGAAAGAGTTTAAAGGGGCTGTAAACCAACTGTTCTTAAGACGCCGGGTTACAGTTAAGAGAGGGATCCCTGGCAACCATCGTTCTCAGGCCCTCGTAGAAAACTTTAATAAGAACCTGGCTGAACGATTGTTTACCTATCAATATTACAGAGAGATTATGGACCGGGCTCGCAACACAGAATGGGTTAGCAGATTGCCAGCAGTCCTACGTGCCATGAACAACGAAGAATTTAATGGTCTTAAGCCAGTGAATGCGATTAGATTAAAAAAAAGTAAGCATTGCTGAAGGCGTGCAAGGGCAATCCCAGAAACTCTTGCCGTTCGGGCTGAAGGTAAGATATTTATATGCGTCCGGAGAGGCAGAGGGTGATGTTAGAATTAGAGCTACTGACCCTGTATGGAGTGTAGACATATATGAAGTCGAAAGAATAATGAAAACATCCCCGCCGGTTTATTATTTAAGAGAGACTCTTTCTTCTAAAGAGACTCTCGCTTCCAGAAAGCCTGCCCCCAAAAGATCGTTTGTTCGTGAAGAGCTTCAAGTTGTCCCACCAAACACAGTGCCTGTAAGTTAATGCAAAAAAATAGCCTATATATTTTTTTTTTTAGTTGGTCGGTTGGTTGGTAGTTGGTTAGTTGATAGTTGGTTGGTTTGTTTTTTTTTTTTTTTTTTTTGCTTTGTTTTAACGGCTTGATATTGTTAATAAATGAACTTTTGCTAAAAAATCAATATAGCTATTATCCATTGAGAATATATCATCCAATGTATAATATAGTGGTTGGTTGGGCTTCATTTTTTAAACCAGAACATCTAGGTAATTCTTATTTTGGGTTTAGCTGATCGGTTGTTTGTTTTGCGATGTTTAGTTTAATTGCCTCGGTGTCTACCTTTTCAGAAGTAAAAGTCTTTCTCCACTTCTTTTGGAGTTCAAGTTTCTGACGTTTGTAATCATCACCGTCAGTCATGACCCGTTGAAACTCTTCGTCGGTAATCTTTCATCCAGCAATGCTTTGCTTATTGTTAACTTTAATGAATGAAGTTTGGCGGTTGCCAAAGCAACAATTGCCGTATGTTTCTGAAGTTTGGTGTAATCTTTTTTTAATACTCCGCTAGCAATCACAGACACAGCGCCTAACCCTAAACCGACACTTCCTAAAGCTATAGACACACCGGCGCACCTACTCCAGAAGCCAAAAAAGCAACACTAGACCCGGTACTCACACTTCCCACAACCGATGAGCTTGTAATCATGTAAGAGAGAGAGCATCAAAGCTTTAGCATACTTTCTTCTGGTAACCCGATACTTATTTAAGTCGCTTTCTATTTCTTCTTCAAGTTCAGTCAGGTGCTTTAATCTAAACTTATGAGCCTGTTCGTCCATTTTTTTTTTAATCAAAAATTTAATTTGATTAATCTTGTAAATATTTTCTTATTAGCTCTTCTGACAGCACTTGATCAACAGAGTAAAACGCAATAAAATCAACATACTTAATGAAAATAAAATCAAGTACTGTCAGTTTGTCTTTGTCAACCTTAACAGTGACTTTGTCGGATGATGTGAAAGTGTTTACTTCATCCTCGTTTTTAGTAATAGCAATAACAAGCCTGAGAGGAGTGTCCAAGTTTTCTGATGTTAATTGTACACCCCTCGTTAAAGTATGTTCTGGTAAACTAAGAACAGACTCACTTGGAGTGATTAATATAACAAAAAACATCGTAATTTTGTTGGGCAGTGGGCCTTTTGGAAGAAACTCTAGGGTCACTGTGTCGGCCCTACTTCAGCTAAGGACTTCTTTCTAGTTAGCACATACTCTCTTCTTCCGTATGGCTTTATTTCTATCTGCTTTTTTCTGTTGTGTTCCTGGGACGAGGCTAACAAGAAGGGCTCCCGCATTCAAAGCTTTCCTGAAATTGTTTTTCTTATCAAAGTATACATTGGGGCTTAGCAAGTCAAACTTTATGTCCCAGTCAATCTCTGGAGCAACGTCCAGTTATTGTCTCGTCTATAAAGTTTGTATTCGTGTTTGCCGTAATCGTCTGCTGTTAGGTTTCTTATCTGTTCTAGTCTAGGATGTGGGGGGCGTTTCTTATCTTCAATTATTATTCGTTTGTAAACACCATCATCGGTGTACTCAAATCCGTAAATATTTCCTGCCTCTCCTATAAAATCAAACTCGGCTGTGTCTGCTAGATCCTTTAGCTCTACTGCAACACATTTGGGAGCAAGCTCCACTTTTGATTCAGGCCCTCGAGACATTTTTAATAAAAAATAAAATAATTCATGCTAAGCAAATATACTGAACTGGGGGATCAGTCCGTAAGCATAGTTTAGCGTGTTTAGATTTTTCTAGCTGGTCTTTTATTTTTTTTAGTTCATTCATCCTTGTCCCTGATTACATAGTTTTCTCGCAAACAGTCTTCAAAGCTGCTGTCCTTGTCCTTAGTATAGAATAAGATGACTGATTTTAACTGGGATCTAAAATCTGTTAAGACAGCATTGTATTTTTGAGTTAAAAGCCAAACAGAAACTAATGCGTGCCGGCGCTGAAGGCCAGCTTAGACAGGGTTTTCCTTTTTTTAACAATGTCTCGTTCGGCCGAACAGTCATCAATAATAAACAGTGTTTCAGTTCCCTCAAATAGCTTATAATAATACTCTAAACAGTCGCTCAGGTTATCACTGGGGTCAACTAAAAATACATTGTCATCTGTCCAAACAAACTTTCTTTCTTTGTAAGACTTATTATGCTTAATGGTTGTGCAGAATATAACAATGTGCTCGTAACAAAACCTGTAGACCGTTTGCAACAAATCAAGTACAAAGACTGTTTTCCCACATCCGGTAATCCCCACAAATAAAGAACAGTGGGGGTCTTTGGGCAAAAAGCTTAACCTGTCCATTCTGTTTTTTAATAGGTTTTAATAGATTATATTTTCCAGTCTGTTTTTCCACAATGTTTAATTGAGCATCACAGAGCACAAAAACGTGCATTTGTAACCTGCCATTATCCTCGGCTTCTTTGCTAATCTGTATGTTTATACCGTCTGACCCGATTTTTCTTCCGCTTCCATGCAATCTGTTGTCATACGTTGATCTGAAGTCTAGCCAGAGGCCGTACTTTCTTGTTAGATAATCTTCGAGTCTTACATCATGAAGGTGAAGTTTCTTGCACAAAGATCGGCTGTAGGATGTGTTTGTCTTCCTCCAGCAAACAACTTTCTTATCTCATCGAAGTGTTGGTGAGGCAAGAGTCCGGCTGAAAACAGCTGAATGGGTTTGCCATCTACACTACAAGACAGGTGCTCAATTTTGGGATTATAAAACACTTCACTCTTTCTTTGAAAGGGCTCTGTGACTTTTGTAAACAACAACAAGACGCCTTTTAATGACCTGAGAGAATAGCTGAGTGCTATATGTTCCAGACAGTGTCTTTCTTGTTTTTAATCTCTGTAATGTGGTGCACAACTCGTTCAAAATAAACAACCGTCTTATTTTTATACTGAGTTAAGACTGTTCTGGCCAGTTCGGGGTTAGTAACAACATCAAACTCAAGAGAGATGTCACTGACTGTGTATCTGGCTAAAGGGTCTTCAGACAGAATGACAGAATCGCTGTCACTAAATCTTAATTCGTAAGCAAGTTTGTCTTTGAGTGCGCCCTGGTAGTATGGCTGATGAGTCTTTAACAGTTCAAAATCTAGAGGGATGCAAAATCTGTTGCCAAATGCTTGAGCTACCGCCTCATCTTTGTTGTCAGACTCTGCGTCCCCCGCATTCAGCCGGTGTTTAAGTCCGTTGGCGTCTTGGATGCCCTGGTAAACCTTGTCTTTTCTTTCTTCTGTAGGCAGCCATAGGTCAGCGTAGAGTGTAAAGATGTCTGCGTTGCTTAACGTAAAGACTTCTCGGCCCTCCAGTTTGATTTTTATTTCTTTAATGATGGCCCTGCCCAAGTTCGCAACAACACTGGCATTAGGGTCTGTTGAATTAATGTCTATTTTGAAGGATAGTTTAGTTGTGCCTGGCATTATAACATCATTATCTCCAAGATCAGGAAACCTGACTGTTAACAGCTGACCGGGCTGAACTGTTGACGGAGTATTTGTAACAAGCACGGTCTGCCTTATGCCCTTTACGCCCATGGGTTCTTTTGCTTTTCTGTATGGGTCAAGATCGCAACCGTATGAGTTCATTTTTTTATAAAATAAATAAAACAATATTATAAATATGGATGAAGATTTTGATGCAATCGATCCTATTGAAGAAGAAGATGAAGAAAGAGAACCGAGTCCTTCATTGCGTGAAGAACTTGAAGAAGTAGGTTCTTCACTTCCTAGGCAGCGTCAAAACTATTGCGAGCAAGAATTGAATCATTCTATAGAAGCATAGGACGAGATCTACCAGAAGTAATTGATCCTAACGATTTTGAGGAAGAAAATAATCATTTGTATATAAAGACCAGTACAAGAGGTCGTGTAAGAGTTACTACAAAGGCGGACCCAACCCAGTTTTTAAGTCTAAGCACAATTAAACGAGGCCTCCCTATTATTGAGCAAAGACAATTAAACATTATAGATTTAGACCTGAGGCTGTTAGTGCTTTACAAAACTTAGAGAGAGAGGTGCCATCACAATCTGAATTGCAAAACATCCCTCTTGAAGAATTAAGTAAAAGAGCAGATGAACTAATAGCAGGATTGAAACGAGTTTTATGGAGACTGATGAGGAGACAGCACTAAAAACAATCGGTGATTCTCCATTGCCCATGCGTGAGATTATGGGTCTTAATAAGGCTTTACAGACTATAAGAGGCGAACTAACAAGCAATCTAGCAAAACTTGGTGAGCTGGATAGACAAATAGAAGAAGAAAAAAAATAATCTGGCTGATGCGGATGACAACAATCTGGGACCAGAAGAAAAGGCTAGAATCCAGCAGAAAATACAAGATTTAATGATAGAAAGGGCAGCCCGGTTAGAAGCATTATCTAATATCGAGCAAAGCTAGCATCACAAATAAGCAGAATCAGAGAAACTATCAACAGAGTCCTTTACGAAAACACTACACTAGCAGAAAGAATAAGGACTCTGTTCAGAGAGCAGGGGATTACAATAGTTAGTATATTAACGGCTGTTGGGTTTGCCATCTCTACACTGGTTTATGCATTAACAGGCAGTGCACCAACAGCGGGGCCAGCACCGCCTCCAACGCCTCAACCTGGGAGAAGCTGGATTAGAAAACAATTGCATCATCTGGCAAACTTATTAAAGAAGTTAGCGGCTAAAGCAGCTGATGCTCTGCCGGGCATAATAGGCAGTGTTGTTAGTTGGGTTTTGTCTACTATAGGCAAAGTGGCTGGCTATATGGCTGACCATCTGTGGACTTTGGGGGTGCTGGCTATTGGATTAATTTTTTTAGTGAAGTAAAGTACAGACAGTCCGGTAAAAGTTAAAAACACAACAAGAGCTGTCTTTTCACTAGTGTGTCTGTCAGGGTGAGGCACATTAACAGGTGGTGTTGGGTCGCTTTCTGATGGTGCTGATGGGGTTGATGGGGTTGGGTCGCTTTCTATAATGGGCGGTGTGGGTCGCTTTCTTCAGAGCTGGGTGCTTTTTTTAGAATGGATGGAGCAGGCCTTGTGTTTAAACTTTGATTGTGCCCTAAGTTTTGATCATCTCCGGCAATAAGGATTTCATTGTTATAGTTCTGTATGATACCAATCTGTAGTCTAAGGTCAGACGGCAACATATATAATCCATGGCCTACTACAAAATCAACCTTGGACCTGGCGTGTACAAGAACGTTCTGTACCTTTCGATGCTGGAGGGCAAAATCAACAGCAGAATTAATGGTGTCTTCTAGATTGGCCAGAAAAACTGTTTTCTTGCGTCGAAGCCTGTAGACTGATCCACTATGCTAGATTTGGTCTGCGCTTGGGCTCCTAAGAGACACCAAACGTATGTCCTTATGGAGTCATTAAGCCTTTGGACTCCAGGCATCGTTAGGCCTTGACTTTCATCTAAGATAAATGTTGCCCAAGCATTGGGATGTTTCTGTTCTATGGACGCCAGTCTAACTTGTTTGTTAGGCTTAAAAGAGGTGTGGTCAGGCCAGTAGTCAAAATTGTATTCTCTTTTGGTCCCCACAAATACAAGGTGCCTAAGCCGTGATTGCGGTCTAACTTTTGTCTAAAGTCAGTCGAGGGTTTGATGTTAAATTCGTTGCAGATTCGTTCATAAGCAGTATTGTCCATTGGATTGTTAAATGGAGAGAAGGATTGGTCGTTTGGGAGAGGCACCTGTAGTTCAGTTAGTATGCGTCTGTACTGATAGTAAACATGAAAAGTATAAACTGATCTTACTAAGAGATTGGGGTGGTGTAGATGGTTTGCGTATGAGACACCACAGCCAGTAGTTGCGCAGTAAATTGCAAAATTTAACTGGTTCTGGAAAGAAAATCATGGGCTTGCTTGACCATAGTTTCGGTTGTCTGTCACTTTTTATTGGAGGGTTTGAGTATTTTTGCAGGGGGTTTAAAAGTCTGACCTGAAAGCCATATGTTTCATCAACTGCGATGGTTAGGAGAGTAAAGTCCAGCGATTTGGGGTTATAAAACGGTCCAGCGTTGTAAGTAGCACCTTCATTATATTTAAAAGGATCCATTTTTAAATAGTTAATAATTGTATAAATTTTTATTTTTTAAAAAAAACATGTACATTTATATAACCAAGCAAAACGAGCGTGTGTTCTTAAAATATCCGATTG
>JADBJO010001227.1:453566-464707 GCA_016801955.1 Conus betulinus | reverse complement strand
TTTCAGGACTATCCACTGGAGCTTTGGAGATCTAGACTACCCAAGGGACCTTCGGAGATCCAGGATTACACAAGGATCCGTCACGACAACCTGATCGTGGTATGATCTTTGATGGAAAACTAGTTAAAATGCCGTTAATCAAACAGGTTTCAGCAACACAGACTCATGAAAGATGTTCCTGGCTGAAGTATTTCCGCGGCGTGTGTGAGTGATGGATGTGGTGATGTCCACAGAGGGGGCCGACCCAGACCAGAGGAAGGAGCTCCTAGCCGAGCTGAGCAGCGCTGTGGGGAGGTTCCTCCGGCAGGTCGCCACGCCCAGTCCGCCGCCCTGGTCTGCTCCTCCCTGCTCACCTTCCTGCAGTCCAACTACCCGCTGAGCCTGGCCACCCAAGTCCTGGTGGTGCGGGTGCTGGAACAGCTGGGGGAGCTGAGCGAGGCACGCGGGGACCTGGACGCCGCCAAGGAGAACTACCATCAGGCCTTGAGGATCACCTTTGACCTGGACGCCTTGGACGACGACCTGTGCGACCATCGGCAGGTGGACACCTTTAAAGGTAAGGGGGAGATCTGTGTTTAGTGACAAACGCAGTCCGAGACCGTTCATTTCCCTCATCCTTCCACCTTTCTTTTAAATGCAAATACGCAGGTCTCGAAACCTTAAGCAGGGGGGGAAATGTCTTTTTTGTTCCACAAAAAAGTCTCTTGGGGTTGTAATTATTGATGTGTTTACTGACAAATCAGAAATGTCTGATATTCCGTGCAGCTCCGGTTTTTGGGGTATAGTTTTCAGAATAATAAAACAGAATCAAACTGTTGCTGATTACGTAGCCTACCCTGCCATAGCAATATATCCATTGTCAAGGATACAAGTTAAAAAAAAAAAAGTCGGAAATGTATAGTGTAAGCCTAGTAGACAAGATGACTTTGCTGAACAGAGAGAGAGAGAGAGAGAGAGAGAGAGAGAGGCTTTGTGCAGCCCTCATTATAGAAACACTGGGATGTTCGGTGGCGCCCCTCGCCACAGTCAGTCAATCATTAAATTTTACATTGTCCTTCAGTTGTCTGGCCGTTCAAACTGACCTACGGTTGATTGGTTGACTGACCGGTCACGGACTGTGTCTGGTGTTGGTTGCTTGAAAAAGACATACTGGCTTGCTAGCCGCTGGTTTGGTTGGTTGGTTGGCTAAATGGTTGGTTTGCTGGTCAAGGGTCTGGCTGGTGTGGTTGTTTCGCTTGCAGATTTGTTTTTTTGATTGGTTAACTACATGTAAGTTCTTTGAAAACGTCTTATGTGGGCACCACACCTTAATGATATCACAGTTTTAGAAATGAAAAGCGACGTCTACATTGCGACCGTGCACTTTGCGACTGTCAAAACCCTTGCCATCATTTTGATCATTCGTACGCAAGCATTCTCCAACAGAAGAGAAAAAAAAATCAGTTTCAGTTTCAGAGTTTTTTCTTTTAGTGTCCACAATCATCACGTTGATTATTCTGACACTTTCGTGTGTATGACGATGTTTTATCCTGCCATTAAGGCAGCCATACTCCAACTGCGGGGAAGGTGCGTGCTATGTGTAACGTGTCATCCATACCAACAGCCAAACTGGCCTTCTCTTCCGAAAGTTAGTGATGGGATTTTACGTGTGTGCAAGATGTTGTGCGTGCGTTCACACATGGAACCTCGGTTTATAGTCTCATTCGAAGGACTGTATGGGGAATGGAGTCAGAACCAATGTTAACTCCGAGGGAAAAATCCCCCTGTTCCGAAACGGCCCTGCGGAGATGCGAACCCCGCAACCCCAAGATCACGAGTCCGGCACTCTACCAACTGAGCTATTCCGCCGCCCCCCACCCCCCCCCCCCTTGTCACTGCATGCGGACCAGTTCATAGACGCTATACAACATCTGCTAGGCCACAAGATGTCAGTGCGCAGGAATTACGACCGATGGATGAATAAATTAATATCTAAGATGAAAGGATTTCAGAGGAGGGTCTCATGGACAACGTCATGGATGTCTGACCTGCTCATTAGTCCAACACGCTGGAAAGACTTTGGGTACCTACCAAACATTGTCTGTGCCATCATTAGTTGTTGTTGTTGTTGTTGTTGTTGTGGTGGTGGTGGTGGTGGTGGTGTGGTGTGTCTGTGGTGTGGGGGGGGTGGGGGGGGGTGGCACGCAACCCCTGTATGTGTGCGTGTGAGCGGGTGTGCTTTTGTGCCAGTGTACGCAATCCTGTATGTGTGCGTGCGCGCGAGTTCGTATTTTGTGCGTATGTACGTGTGTGTGCGTATGGCCTGAGAAGAGAAGACAAGAGAGAACTAGACAAGTAAAGATAAGACAAGACAAGACAAGACAAGACTAGACAAGACAAGACAAGACAAGACAACAAAACACATCACCTACAGCTATAATGCTAGTCGTACGTACAAATTTTCCATAAAAAAAAATTCGAATAACTAAATTTCACTTCAGCTTAAGACAGATCAGACAGACAGTTCAGAGAGAAAAAGTAAATTTTTAAGAAGTAAGAAACATACAAAATATTCAGGTTCAGAATTTCGATGCGACAAAGGAATGAAATTAGTCTTTCATTTCATCGAACATGATAGAGTGCATGCCTAAGGCCCAGGGCAGTGATAATTCAGATTTGATGTATCAAGAGATAGTACCATTTCTTAGAATCCTTTCTTTTCAGTATCACCTTTATGAATCGACTTCATCGGCCAAAAAAACATGACTTTTTTTTTTTTTTTTTTTAATAAACACTGATGCATTTCGATTTTTTTGGTTTGCACTGTAAAACTCTGCTAAATGATTTGTATGTGTATTTTTTTAAGTTGGTTACGCATAGAGGAAAACAGAAGTCATCAGCTACGTGACGATCATCACATTAACACACACAAAAATAAGCTTTCGTAAAATGTCAGAAATTTATTTCCAATTGAGCCCCAAACCAAGGTAGTTTATTTCAGAGGGGAATACTACCAGGAGCTTTAAGAGGCCTCAGTACATTGTTACAGTATAATGAGCATGGTAACATTGTAACTTCTGCTAAGGTTTCTTTCTCTGCTCTCGCTAGTGCAAAGAGCATGCTATTGTCGTACCTTGTTACAGTGTAAAGAGCATGCTAACACGGTCATACTTTGTTACAGTGTAAAGAGCATGCTAAAATGGTCATACCTTGTTACAGTGTAAAGAGCATGCTAACATGGTCATACTTTGTTACAGTGTAAAGAGCATGCTAACACGGTCATACTTTGTTACATGGTAAAGAGCATAACATGGTCATACCTTGTTACAGTGTAAAGAGCATGCTAACATGGTCATACCTTGTTACAGTGTAAAGAGCATGCTAACATGGTGTTACAGTGTAAAGAACATGCTAACATGGTCATACCTTGTTACAGTGTAAAGAGCATGCTAACATGGTCATACCTTGTTACAGTGTAAAGAGCATGCTAACATGGTCATACGTTGTTACAGTGTAAGAGCATGCTAACATGGTCATTTTTTGCTGAGGTTTCTGCTCGCTCCTATGAACAGTCAATGGAGATGGATTACTTGAAACAAGAAAAAATAGCTACAATTAGCATTTGTCATCATATGAGTCACGTTTTTTTTTTTAAAAAAAATTAGAATAAATAATAGTGGGTAGGGGAGTGGCAAACGGACATCCTAACATCCTGTACGAGTAGGCAATGAGGAATGCTTGACGTGGGTGTCTCAAAGCATGCTGGGTAATCTTGTGTGATTCCATCACTCACCGAAACCTGACATGGATCACGTTATCTGACCTTGTGCGTGTTGTGATATATACATGAAGGGGATTCACCCACAGCAGGTGTACACATATATCCATCTGAGCCGGCGTGACACGCCAGAATCATTCTAAGCATCGAGAGCTACCACTCTCTCGTCTTCAGACTTGATTTCTCACCATTGTTCCCAAGGTCTGACCAGCGCGTTGGGCTAATAAGGCGTAAGTCAGACATCAGCTTAGTCGTAGCCACGAGACTCTTGTCTTAAATTCTCTCATCTTAGTCATTAATTCATGTATCCCTCAGCTTAAAATCATGCGCAGCGTGGTCTCGAAACTTAGCGGATGTGGTGAAACGTGTATGGATGGACTAGTCCCGCACGCGGTGACACCTTGTTGATAAACTGGGAACTGGAATCTCGTTGAATTTTTTTTTTTTTTTTTTTGGTCAAGGATCAAAGTGATTTAATATTAGAAAACATCTTAATGTTGTACTTAAATACCAAACAAACACACATATTTGACAGCAAGAAAATTTCTTCTAGAAGAATGTTGTCTTGTAGTAGGGAGGAGGGGGTGGGGGTGCAGGGGTCTGCTATGGAAAGCGCCTTTCGATAACCTCCCATGGCAGTATTTTTGGCTTGGGAGAGTTCACAGCCTGTGACACCGGGCATCGTGTGGGTCCGATGACGGACTGATGCCTGACATCTTGGCATGAGCAGAGAGCCACATCATTGTTGATAATGATAGGAAGAGTTCTACGGCGCCAGTCAATATGCGACTGCACACTGTCTGGGATGTATTCACTATCTGCTCAGGCAAAGTTGACAGGGTCAAAGTCTTCTGTCGGCTCAACGTCAATTGCAGTGTCCGGGTGTATGTATGTCACTGTGTGTGTGTGTGTGTGTGTGTGTGTGTGTGTGTGTGTGGTGTGTGTGTGTTTGCATGCATTTATGTCTGCATGTATGCAGGCACGTATGTACGCAACGTCATGTATTGCTCTGGAAGTAGTATATATATATCTACATATATTTTCTCTCTCCCCATCTCTCTCTCTCTCTCTCTCTGTCTCTCTCTCTCTGTGTGTATATATATATATGTATATAATATATATATGTGTGTGTGTGTGTGTGTGTGTACTACAAAACCGCTTGGTATTCTCCTTTGTATTTCATTGTTCAAAATTTCAGTTATAACAGACTTTGTTCTGGGACAGGAGAACTATAGACCAAAATTTAACTCTATCGCGACCATTTTAATGCATAACATTTGCTAATAATTGAAACTGGGGTTGATGTTCTCAAGGCGAGGGAAACTCAATGGGAAAGGAGCGGTAAACGAGTGGGCGTTGAGGAGAAGTAGGATAACGAGAGAGAGAGAGAGAGAGAGAGAGAGAGAGAGAGAGAGAGGGTGAAGGGGGTGGTAGAATAGGAATAATGAATATATATATAATATATATATATGTGTGTGTGTGTGTGTGTGTGTGTGTGTGTGTGTGTGTGTGTTGTTGTGTGTGTGTGTGTGTGTGTGTGTGTGTGTGTGTGTGTGTGTGTGTGTTGTACTGAAAGAAACATCCAGCCCGTCGTGAAAAATTTGATGTTCCAGGGAGGCTGTCCACAAGGCAATCTGTGCTGCTTCCCTTTTTCTGTCATATTTTTTTCTTCTAAAATTTGTTTTCACTTTGTAAAGTCTTTCTAACAAGAAAGGGTTTCTTAACGCCCACACTTGTTTCCATCCATTCTTGTGTCGTTCATTTTATAATTCGGCCGACAGCGAAGGACTGTGCCTCCATCTGGTCGACCCAAACGTGGGCTTTACACACTGTTCTTTGTCTTGATACGCCCGACTAATCCATCGAGGTGAATTACATATCAAGAGTGATCTCCCTTTCAGAATCCTTTTTTTTAATCAACAAAGTAGACACAAAATGCTTATTTTGTTCTCTACACACTTTCAAATTTTAAATAAATTTCTTTTGTGACATTTCACTCATTATGGACGGACTAAAGGGAGTCCCTGAGAGAAATAAGCTTAAACACTAATATTTCCAGCCGTTTTTTTCTTGATGACTGGATGGCGGTGCACAGCAGACATGTTTTTGCCATTTGCTGTGCGTGCTGAGGAGGGGCTAAAGTACCTAAAAGACGTGCGTAGGCTTGCCATGGTTTTTAAATCTCATCCACAGAATAGTCAGAAAAGGTTGTCCACAATATTCATACCCTATATTCATTTTTTTTCTTTGTACAAATTTCATTCCTTTGAAAAGTCCCTTTATATAAATATTATATCTGCACTTATGCCCCCTCCCCTATATTATATATATATATATATATATAGATAGCCGAACAATTAAGTATTGTGTGTTTCCAGCAACCGTATTGCTTTATCGCCTGTGCCTGGTGAATAAACGCGCGCGCTCATATATATATATATATATATATATATATATATATATATGTGTGTGTGTGTGTGTGTGTTGTGTGTTCATTCACCAGGCACTGTTCCTAATTAATCCCCCGCCCCCTTATCCATGAACCTCTCCCGACCACCATGTTTTCTCTCTCCAGTTACAAGCGCTGTCTGTTGAAATAGTTAACTACCAACATGGCCGCTAGAAAGAAGACCTGTGGAAAGGGGCGATAAAGCAATACGGCTGCTGGAAACTGGTATCTCCCTTGACTATCATACATACTTATAATGCATAATCACTATCGTGGATCTGCGAATAGTGTTCGAGTGTCTGATGCTTAGGAGTATATAATACAGTGTACCTCTTGTTTCAAGCACTGACCGTACGCATTCAGCAAAGAGTAATACATTTGTTTTCCTATTATGTAAAAGCGTCGTTAAAATCATGATAAAAAAACACATGAAAGTTTAAAAAGAAAATCAAAACAGAATAGAAAAAAAATAGAAACAACAGACTGAAAACGATAGAACTGCGTTTTCCCCCCCCTACTCATCCTACGGTCCCAGTGTCCTGATAACATCGGAGCAGAAGTTCAACATGGCTTTTTACAGCACATTGCTTCTGAAGACGAGGACGAGATTCTGACAATGGCAAACAACAATTCGTTCAAAGAGCAATTTGGTACCTGTCAAAGACCAGTCCGCCTTTGATCGCCCATATTGTCAGAGCGACCTCTGCTGTTTTTTTTTTTCACAGATTTACACTTAGCAGAGGAAAATTTGCGATGGCATTTCAGCTGTTATTCATTTCATGTCCGCCGATTCTGGATTTTGTGTGCGTGCGCATTATTACCACGGCAATGAAGTAGGAGTGACTATCAGTGGAATTTATAGCAAATGTTAAACGGGCATTGCGTTCATCACACGCAGAATCCCCCTCTGAATGGAAATCCGGAATTTCCAAAATGGTTGTATTCAAGCATGCCATATTCCTGTGAACTAACTGTCGTTAACAAATAGAAAAAGAGTTGTTCATGTGAAAATGTTGCACATCAGACACGATAAAATGAAAGAAAATGGGTGTATCATTGTGTAAATATACAGATATGTTCCATTCAGTCATTTTGGGAAAAAAATCAAGTATTCGATACAATAACAACCAGCCGCCGTAGCGAAGTCGTTAGCGTCGCGGACTCCCGGTTGGGAGATCGTGGGTTCGATTCCCATTATAGTCATGTGGATTTTTCTGCCCCGACCGGCTCCAACCCAGTGTTGAGTTTGCTACGGGCTCAGTTTGGAAGACGGGGACCACATAGTCGAGTTTCATCCACTTAATGGATGCGTCTCTGAGAGTGTTGCTTAAATTTCCTGACCAAGACTACAGGTGTCTGTATCTCTCGGATCTGGTTGACGCTGAAAGGAAAGGAAGCGTAGAGTACAGCCCTGTCATGCAGTCTCAGACCAGAATGGAAATCCGTACCATCATCTTCATCATCCTCATTCTCATCGATCAGCATAAAAAAAGACAAATCTGTGGCCCTTTATGGTGACCTCAGTTTCGATGTCCTCTCCACGTGTATGGCCTTGGTTTAATTCCGTCGGGGTCAACAGTATGGGCAAATCCATGGGGGTTGTCGTTGGACGGACGTGGTGGCGCCCTTCGGAGGGAGAGCTCACTCACGCCGGCTCCCCGACTAAGCAAATAGTATCGTCAGTAGGGGGGCTTAGTATGTGGTGTCCTGCGTATGTTCGATCAGAACAGGCGCCACTGAACACCACCGAAGTGACTCGGCAGCAGTGCAGTGTCTCCTCCAGTGGGTTGCCTTTTGACGACTTGACAGTGACTGCTCCCCGTGGATTGCCAGTGCCGGGGCTGCGGCGGGGCCGACCGGGCTGTGGCTGTAGACGGGATGTCGGAATGAGCGGCGTGGGTGCAATGCCACTGAGGTGGCGCAGAAGATGGGAAAAAAAAAAGTACTTGATAAAATAACAGTTTGAGAAAAAGCATGCTAACCATTTCGCGCACTCACACGAAAGCATTGCTATGCTTTGATTAGGACGATTTTCGGTATTAAGATGCGAAAAACAAACAAACAAACAAACAAACAAAAAGAAACCCTAACCATTCAACAGCACCAGAAGACTGAAACAGACAGACTGCAATTTGGTGAAAATAAACCAATATACTATACATAAACAGAACAGAATACCAGGCAACCTTTACTTATTGCACCATATTAAACAGTATATGAATTGTCGACTAATATATTGTACAGACCTTACAAATTACGGACCTTAAAGTGCACAGAATAACATTCCCAGCTGTTTCATTGTATTTTGGCTCATGCGTACGTTTAATATAGAGCAAAACTGTTTCCACCCACGCTCAGTGAAGTGTTAGAACATTTTGTTTTTTTTCAAATAAACTGATATAATGAACTTTGACCGAGGAGAGTAATTGCAGTAGTATATCACATTAAAGCTGAACTTGAACGTGAGGTGTCTGAGGCCCCTTGGTGGCCTGTTCACCTTCAGGACTTGTAGACGTAGTCTACACCCAAGAACTTACTTCCTATGTCGAGGTCAGTGGGGTACACACTGTCGACATCTTCTTCCCCTCATCATTTATGTTCACCTGTTTGTGGAATGAGTGAGTGAGTGAGTGAGTGAGTTCTTCATTTTAGAGTCTGTTCACACTTGGTGATATTCGACTTTAATAAAGAAAGGAGCGAGGAGATGGGGAGTGTTTTTATAAAAAAAAAGAAAAGAATCTATTGATTTGATGCATGGAAAGCACGTTTGTTTTTTTTGCACAGTTTCTGGTTTGTGGGTTATCGTTTTGATAGAATCAGGTACAGTCACATCCACGTTCGATTCTTTTCATATAACGAAGTTAATATTGACAAAGACAAAAGAATATGGTCCAGTGATAGAAGGCTTGAACAATCGCATGCTACATTTTGGGTAAATTTGGTTGGTGTGTGTGTGTGTGTGTGTGTGTGTGTGTGTGTGTGTGTGTGTGTGTGTGTGTGTGTGTGTGTGTGTGTGCGTGTGTGTGTGTGTGTGTGTGTGTGTGTGTGTGTGTGTGTGTGTGTGTGTGTGTGTGTGTGTGTGTGTGTGTGTGTGTGTGTGTGTGTGAAGTGTGTGTGTGCGTGGGTGTGTATGTGTGTGTATGTGTGCGTGCGTGTGCGTGCGTGTGTGTATATATATGTGTGTGTGTGTGTGTGTGTGTGTGTGTGTGTGTGTGTGTGTGCGTGGGCGTGTATGTGTATGTGTGTGTGTGTGCATGCGTGCGTATGTGTGTGTGTGTGTGTGTGTGTGTGTGTGTGTGTGTGTGTGTGTGCGTGTGTGTTTGTGCGTGTGTGCGTGCGTGTGTGTGTGTGTGTGTGTGTGTGTGTGTGTGTGTGTGTGTGTGTGTGTGTGTGAATCAAAGAGATAGGAGTGAGGGTTATATCATACAATGCACATCCAACTGTGTGAAATATAATGTTCGCAACTGTGTATATACATGTCGTCTGTTTGAGGGAGATTTCCCGTGAATGACGTCAGCACTGACCATCAGTACATCATGTGTGCCATCAGTCAGTCTATTGTTGGAAATGTCCGGTTTTCTCTCTTATCAAGTTTTGGGGTGTTTGAAAACACTTTCTCGTTTTTAATCTTCAGCCTTTTCTTCCATGTAAGTAACGAGACTCCTCCCTCTTCTCCCGTCTCCCTCCCTCTCTTCCTCAAACCTCTTTGTCTCTGTCTCTGTCTCCGTCTCTGTCTTAGTCTCTGTCTGTCTGTCTGTCTGTCTGTCTGTCTCTGTCTGTCTCTCTCTCTCTCTCTCTCTCTCTCTCTCTCTCTCTCTCTCTCTCTCTCTCTCAGCAGGAGGATTTTGGACGCATTGCCGAGTTGTCAGCAGTGCGGATACACTTCCATCTGTTCAAGTCAAACGGTGTTCATCTTTGCCAGCAAACGGTGGAAAACACCCCTGGAGGGCCTCCCATCAGACATAGAAAGGACACTGAACCCCTGGAAGGCCTCCCGTCAGACATAGAAAGGACACCGAACCCCTGGAAGGCCTCCCGTCAGACATAGAAAGGACACCGAACCCCTGGAAGGCCTCCCGTCAGACATAGAAAGGACACTGACCCCTGGAAGCCTCCCGTCAGACATAGAAAGGACACTGAACCCTTGGAGGGCCTCCCATCAGACATAGAAAGGACACCGAACCCCTGGAAGGCCTCCCGTCAGACATAGAAAGGACACTGAACCCTTGGAGGGCCTCCCATCAGACATAGAAAGGACACTGAACCCCTGGAAGGCCTCTCATCAGACATAGAAAGGACACCGAACCCCTGGAAGGCCTCCCATCAGACATAGAAAGGACATTAACTCAGGGCCTCAAGGTATGACCAATGGGCGTGGAAATCAAGGCTTAGCCTGAGTATGCCCCCACATCCCTGCTTCCCTCATCCTCCCCCCCCCCCCCCCATCCCCACCCTCCGCCACGCACTCCCCCCCCCCCCCCCCTTTCTCCCAAAGGTCACAGTATTGTATTCCGGAGAAATTGTTAAGTCAAGTCAAGAACACGTTATTATCTCCAAAGAGAAATTAAGAGTGGCCGTAAAAACATGACTATGAATCTATACTGCTCAAAACAATTGAAAGGCCACTTGGAAATTCTCATCAATGACACAGATTAATGACAAAATTGATTTGAACAGCATGTTTTGTCACTTTCAAGTCCACTACCCATCTTTTCAAAAGTCAGAACGCCAGAGATACACAAAAACACAGTCAGTAACGTGTGTGTCCGACATTTGCGTGGATGCACGCGATGCACCTTTGCCTCATGGATCGAGTCAGAGTCCTCAGAGTCATCTGGGGTATTGCCTGCCACTCCTGCTCAAGGAACTGGAACAGCTGGTTGAGGTCAACTGACGGGGGGTGATTGCTTGGAAGTCGCCGGCCCAGCACGTCCC
>JADBJO010001227.1:443566-448566 GCA_016801955.1 Conus betulinus | reverse complement strand
GATGATGATTGGGAATGAATGGTATATTTCCCTCAGCTACACATCTGACCGATTGCAATATTGCACATTCAATGGTTCTCACTCCGAACCTAACACACACTCAAACGCGGTATCTCACAGGGGTCTGTCCTATGCCCCGTTCTTTTCACACTGTAGACAGTTTCCCTCGCGGATATCATCAGCCTTCACAGTCTCGGTCATCATTCATACACAGACAATATCCAGCTTCAGAACGAAGACACTCCTGAAAATTGGTTCTGTCATCTGCAAGAAACATCTGACTGCTTCCTTGACATGGGAATTGGATGACTCAAATAAGCTACAATGCAATGCTGACAAAGACAGAGCCATGTTCGTAGGAACCAAACACCTCATTCCTCCTGTCTCTGTGAATTCAATCCAGCTCGGCAATATACGCACTTCCGCTATCCTGGTCGGTGAATAATCTTGGTGTTGTCTTTGACAGCACATTATGTATGAAAATTTTAATACATCAAACTTGTCAGTCCTGCTGTTGCCAACTACAGCGTTATCATTCCTAGTCGGAAATACTTGTTCACCGACACTGCATTTAAACTTGTTTTATTTTTCTCCTTCTCTTTCGCTTTGAATACTGAAACTCTCTATCTGACGGTTTGCCTGCTTCAACATTCACTTACTTCAACGAAAACTAAAAGTCGCCGCTCGAATTGTTCACGGAGACTTAAGGTCTGAATGCATCATTTTCCTCTTGCAGTCTCTGCAATGGTTACCTGTCTAAAGTTAAAGACCATACGCTCTGCTGTAAATGCATTTAGAATTCTGCCTCTTCCTGTTTCTGTGACAGTCTTCGCCGCTGTTCCCGCGTTCCCACTGCTTTCCAAATTCCCTGGTGTAAAACAATGAACTGCCGGCTGTAGCTCTTTCTCTGTCTTCTGCCCACATTCCTGAAACAAGATTCCTCTTCCTCTTCGTCAAAAGCTGGCACTAGACTCTTTTACAACTGGCTTCAGAGCTTTCCTTTTTCGTATTTATGTTTGTTTTTCCTCCTCCATTTATTCATTTTGTGTCTTTCCTTCGTTTGTGTGTGTGCCCACGGTTCTTTCTTGGAAAGAAAATACTCAATGAGACAAGGAACAGTAAAAATTGAAAAAAAGGAAGGATAACTCTTCCTCCTCATACGATGGGACAATAACACGGCTATAAGTCCGAAATAAATCCTACTTAAGACACCCAGTCGCCTGGCACAAATGAAGGCACATAGCCCACTATACCCTCCACAATCCACCACAACACCAGCCCACAATACCCTCCACTATCCACCACCGCAACACCAACCCACTATACCCTCCACTATCCACCACAACAACACCAGCCCACATACCCTCCACAATCCACCACAACACCAGCCCACTATACCCTCCACTATCCACCACAACACCAGCCCACTATACGCTCCACCAACATACACTCCCACTACAATAGCTCCCACTATTGAACCCATATATAACTTACAGTTCTCCCCCCCCCCCCCCCCCCCCCCCCCCCCCCCCCGTACACCCTCTCATTTACTGCATCACTCTGTTCTTTACTCAGATATCTATCCCCTCCCTGTTGTCCATCTTCTTTTCTTTCAAGTTCATATACTATCTCTACTACTACTACTACTACTACTGCTACTGCTGCTACTACTAGTACTAGCACAACTACTACTACTACTACTACCACTACTACTGAGATATCCATCCCCCTCCCTGTTTCTCCATCTTCTTTTCTTTCAAATTCATATTCTATCTCTTCTACATGATTTTTCCTTCCCTCTTCCCTTTTTCCAGTATGTAGGTGGAAAGGTAGGTATATGAGCTTCCCTTTTTTTTTTTTTTTCTTTTTTTTTCAGACACGTTAACCTTTATCTCATGGATCCTTTCCTTTTCTTACCAGCCAGTATTGTTGTACTGATACCAGCATTGTTGCACTAATCACTCTTATGATTATCACCCAACAGTGATGTTTACTATACCAGTAATACTGTGTGCATGAGTTTCCCTTCCCTCTTCCCTGCGCGCTTTTTTTGTTCATATAGTAATGACAGTCCTTCACTCATTAATCAGTTCCATTTCTTTCCTACAATTATATTAGTACCAACATCACAACTTATAACTACTATCGTTTTGCTCGCCACCCAATAGCTTTGATTGCAGTTTATTCATTGATCATTTTTATTCCTTGCTACTGAGCTTTATAATGAATCTACCATAATTACTATCATCACTGTTAACAGCATACCATTAAACAATGTTTAAAAAACAAATAACAAAAAAAAAACCTACTGTTCCACTATTCTCCAACCTCTCTCCTTTCTCCCCTTTCGTGTTTAACCACTATCAATACTTCTACCTATTATCGTCATATTATCATCGAAAGTGGCGGTGTTCCTCTTACTGAAATATTTTCATGATCTTCATTATCATCATTATGATTGCTTTTGTTACTACTGTCATTATTTTTATTGTCATCATTATTATGTTAACTCTAATGGTCTCCTTCTCAAAGGCCTCGTTCTCATACATCATCCATTTTGCGCCGAATATGAGAAGATAAGTGATTGCTTGTTCTTCGTTTTCATTGACCTAATTGTTGTTTGTTTTGCCTGAAGAAGACCCAAGAGGTCGAAATGCATCGTGTGTTGTCCTGTAATCTGTTTGTCTGGACTGCCTTGCGCTACTAAAAACCTTTGTTTTTAAAATTTAAAAAGAAAAGGGGTTAGTTACCGCCACAGATACAAACGGGACAAAATACATTTGTTTGCGTTTGGTTTGCGCCGAGCATGTTTGAGCCGACTATGAGAAGATATGTGGTTTCTCGTTCTTCGTTTTCATTGTCCTAAACGTTTGTTTGTTTTTGCCCGAAGAACACCCAAGAGGTCGAAATGCATTGTGTTTTGTCCTGCAGTCTGTTTGTCTGTATTTGAGGCGGTAAATAACCCCTTTTCTAATTAAATTTTCCTTCATTTTTCGCCCTCAGTACCTTGTTTTGAAGCGTTCTTTTTAAAAATCAGGTAGAACGGCTTGACAGTTATAGCCTGAAGATAATTCAGCAGTATAGTCTGAACACAATAGACTCTCGCGATACTAGGTAGAGGAATTTGACCACGATAGACTCAAGATGAATAGTAGTGCAGGTTAACCCAGGTAGACTGAAGATAAAAAAAGATGTAGACTACAAAAATTAGGTAAATTGGTTTGACCACGATGTAGTTGGCCTCCGTCGGTCGTAGCAGACCATGGATACAGTATATCCGATCTAATATTTAGCTATCTGTCTGGGCTGCCTGCACGACCCGAGTAGCGTGGCATGTGGCTTTAGAGACCGATGCGAGAGTGGCAGTCTGTGTCACAATGGTCACATTTGTATGTTGACACTGGTTTGTGGCTGTCATCCCCTTTCTGCTGCGGGCTGGCTTTTCTGCTGCAGCAGCTGTCACTTTATCTTCGCCAGTCAGCAGCTGTTTCTTGAGAGTGCTTCTCCAGCTGTTGCGGTCTGCTACGAGGTCCTCCCTGGACTCGGTGTTGATCTCAAGCGCCTGCATGTCTCTTTTGCAGACGTCTTCGTGTCGCTGCTGTGGGCGGCCAGTGTTTCTCTGCTCTGCAGCAAGCGGAAGTGAGTGTCAAACTGCTGTTCTTCAGGCTATCATTCAATAGACCTGTGGGTTTATGCTTGAGAAATGTTTTATAAATAAACCGAACATTTGCAACATGCTTGTCGATTCTTTTTAACTATTCAACAGACTCAAGATATATGAGGTAGAGCAGTCTGACCACAAACGACTTTAGGCAGTTCTGGCCGGATATTATTGGTTCCTTCAGCCTGTCGTTATTCAGTTCATTCCCCGCCCCCTCCCGTTTTCCTCCTTTCCTTTTTTTTTTCCGTTCTCATTTTCCATGCCCCATAAATAATGTGACTCCCACGCCGCTCATTGCAGCCCTCCCCCCTCCCCCCCCCCCCGCCTCCCTCACGTTCCCCCCACCCTCGCCTCCTCCCACGCAGACACACTTGAACTCAGTTTCAAAATGGAGCGACTGGTGGCGGAGAACGAAGCAAAATTTAGAAAGAGTGGGGGTTAGTTGAACTCGTCCTTTGGTGACCTCAACATGAGAACCCAGAGAGAACAATCAACACCATGAGACAGGCCGCTAGAGGACACAATGTATCCCCCCCCCCTTTCCCCTGTTTTGTCCACCTCATCGTTTGGTCCACCATGACCTCAAAAGTGGGCTGTCACCCACCGTTGTATCTGCCTTCCTCACCTCTCGCCCATTCATTGCAAGTGCTCACGCGTTGACGTCTATGTGTGCTTGTATTTAGGAGTGAGTGATCAGTGAGTGGGTAAGTATATAGGTTGGTAGCCCATAGCAAACTGTACCTTTAAGACTATTGTCCAGATTAAAACGTCACAAGACTTTTCTTTTTAAGCTACGGACAGAAGCTGTATTTCTGTAAGACTCTTTCATGTAAAGTCAAACGAATGATTATTTGTGTACTTAACAGATCTCCAAATTTTCAATACCAGGTGTCTGTTCTATACTAATTAAACATTTTGTTACTAAAGATTATTGTTTTAACCTCAGAAGGAATTCAGCTGTTGCATTGGGTGCGCGCGTGCATGCGTGCGTGCGTGCATGTGTGTGTGTGTGTGTGTGTGTGTGTGTGTGTGTGTGTGTGTTTTACTGGATATCATGGCAAACGAAACAAAGTTCTATAAGCAGTTTTTTCATACCAAATTTCACCTCTAACGGGATAGGGAGGGGAGAAGGTGGGGTGGGAATGGTTGTTATAATCCTGGCTACAAAACGCAGAGAAGGGATGGGAGGGAGGCGTTACACCCCCGCCGTTTTGGACAGGATGGGGGGGGGGGGGGGGGGGGAGGGGCAGACACAGCCCATCTTTCACGACCTCAGGGAGAAAACGGCGGAGCGGAGACACACCAGCAGGTACCATGCACTGCGTTGCCTCCATTGTCA
>JADBJO010001227.1:428566-436066 GCA_016801955.1 Conus betulinus | reverse complement strand
CCTATCAAACAACCCTTCAATCAATCAACCAACCAACCAACCATTCTATCAACCAAACAACCAGCCCACCCAACCCTTCAATTAATCAATCAATAAATCAACTCACCAACCCTTCAATCAATCGAAACAAATCGACCAACCAACGAACAAACTCATTCTCCGCCACTCACTCCCCCATCTTCCTCCTCCTTCCCCCCCCCCCCCCCCCCCCCCCCCGCCCCCGCCCCTCCCCTCAACTCAAACCTGTGCCATTCCTGACTCTTCCCCTCCCCCCTCCACTCTCTCCCCCCCTACCTCCGCCCCACCCACCCCCCCTTCATCGACCTACTGCCTTTTCTGCTACACCAAGGGGGGGGGGGGGTGCAAGGGGGGGGGGGGGGGGGGGAGTCTGGGTTCCGGACTTTACAAGATAAGGTGATGCCTGTCAGATGCAGTGTTCTGTACATGCGTGGCACGAAGCACAGGGGGGCAGACCCAGAGATGGAGAAAGTGGTGGTACAGCGGGTCCCCAGCTCATGGCGGCATCAGAGGCAATGAAAAAGCAGACACACTAGCAAAAGAGGGAGCGCAAAAGGAGCAGACCGACAACCCAGTGAGTTATGACGAAGCAGAGACCATCACCAAGGCTCAGCAGCAGCGGAAGATGTGGCAGCTTCAGCACCCAAAACACAACCCAGATGATGGTTACTTTACTCTGCGACGACAGGAATAGGTGCAGATCTTCCGATTGCGAACTGGACACTATCGTCTGCGCCACCACACGCACACAAAACTCGGCATTGGACAGTCTGGAGAGTGCCCTTGTAGTCAGGGACAAATGACAGCAGAAACATATCCTCCAAAAACTGTCCGACGCATGCTGCATCTTGAAACAAATACTGGCCGACACCCACAGCATTGGAGGCCAAGCTGTACGGCACCCTGGAGGAGCTGCGGCGGACGACTGCCTTCATCCATGACACTGGGCTGGACATCTAAAGAGAGGCGAACGAGGAAGAAGAAACCACAGACCAGAAAAGGAAGTGGTCTGCTTGGCGCCATGCTGAAGGAAGATCCCTCCCTTGTGATTGGTCGACACAAGACACGGGCAGAAAAGGGATGGGGGGGGGGGGGGGGGGGGGGGGGGGGGGGGGGGGCGCGCGTAAATGACGCCAAACTGTGGAGGCAGCGGTGAGCGGATTTCATTCAAATGCGTGAGGTATTATCAGAATGCAATATCATGTAATACGATACAGTGCGATCGGCTGGTCTACAAGGCAACATAATTACGATACAATACTAGACACACTTGCACGCGTGTATGCGCGCGCGCGCACACACACACACACACATATATATATGTTTTTTATAATTATATATATATATATATATATATATATATATGAATATATGCATACATACACGAATATATGTATACACACTCACACATATACACATACATGCACACACACTAAAGTCATGTACACACACACACACACACACACACTCACACATGCACACATGCACGTGTACACACATACATATGCACGGCATGTGCTGGCAGACGCTTACACAAAAAAACGAAGAAAAAGAAATCATCACTGGTGTTTAGACAGTATCCCTGATGACAGAAAGTGGCTACCTAAATATGGGGGGTTACGAACGGTCACATTCAGAAAAAATAGCGAGCCTCGAGGTTCTGACCGAGGAAATGAATCAGACCATAAAAACAACAACAAAGAGAGAGAGACAGAATTGCCATACTAAGGGTTCAAAGACAGCGCAAAGTCTCTGAGAAAAAAAGAACAAAACAAAGTAAAAAAAAAAGAAAAAAAAGAAAAAAAAAAAAAAAAAAAAAGAAAAGAAAAGAAAAGAAAAAGAAAAAAGAACGGATCAGTGTGCTGCGCGCTGGAGACATTCCCTGCGCAAGGGAGAATACTCTTATCTCTCACGTTACCACATTCTACTCGCTTGCAGACGGTTTTTGCTCTGGTATCCTTATTCCAGTTTTGAGATCTCTATAACATTTCATCACTTACAGAAAGTCATCCATAGAAGTAACCCACTAGAACTGGATCAAAGATGCATCTCACTGGTTTCCGCTGATCACGTTGACAGACAGAACACAGACAGGCATAGTCAGATCTTGTTGCAACGTGAGGCGACTGCAGGCGGAAATTTAAACAAATTTGAAATGTTAGTGATAATGCACCGCAGGAAACAAAAAAACAAACAAACAAAAAAAAAACAAAAAAAAAAAAAAAAACGTAGACAAACGAACCAACAAGACAAAACTCGACGCGTTTCGACCTCTTAGGTCGTCTTCAGGCGAGAAAGAAAACACTCAAGACAACGAAAATGAATGAACGAGCAATCACTTATCTTCATCCAATTCGGCGCAGACTGGCCTGACAACACCCTGCTCCTCTGACAGGAGAGAGCTTTTGCGTATGATCAGTCACAACAGGCACAAACCGAGACACTCAAGTGGGGGCCGGAATAGCTCAGTTGGTAGAGCGCCGAACTCATGATCCTGAGGTTGCGGGTTCGAATTTCGGTACAGGGGGATTTTTCCCTCGGGAGTTAACATTGGCTCTGACTCCACTTCCCATACAGTCCTTCGAATGAGACTATATACCGAGGTTCCCGTGTGTGAACGCACGCATAACATCTTGCACACACGCAAAATCATCATCATCAACTTTCGGAAGAGAAGGTCAGTTTGGCCGTTGATATGGATGACACGTTACACATAGCATGCACCTTCCCCCAAAATGGAATATGGCTGCCTTAATGGCGGGATAAAAAAAGAAACGGTAATACACACAAAACTCCACTGCCTGTCTATACAGGCAGTGTCCGCAGGAGTATCAGCCTGCGTACGCAGAAAGAAAGAAAGAGACCACTCAAGTGATTCAGCAGCAGGGCGGGGTCTCCTCTGGTGAGTTGTCTGAGGAATGCTCCCTGTGGACTGCGCTTTTTGTGGGCTGCGACCTAATGAAGCTGGGTGTGGCTTTGGAAGGGTGGGTGGGAGCGGCGAAGGGGGAGGGAGGGGGAGGGGGGTATAGGGGGTGGGAAGGAGGGGGGAGTGGGACGGGAATGTTCCCACTGAATGGAGACACGGAAGATAAGATATAGAAACGTAAAACAAATAAATCAAAAAGTAAATAATGAATAAATAATAAACAAGTTAACAAGTGGTGAATAAATGAATAAATTGATATACATATACATAAACACATAACCAACAAACAAATTAACAAAGATATAATCTAAATGAATAAATAGATAGATAAATGAATGAATGAATAAATAAATAGATAAATAGATAAACTGAAAAACAACAATGCATCTTAGAATTTTAGACGCATGCATGATAGTTACATACTTGGAGCAGCGTGCTCACAAGATTTGACACAAACTGTCAGAAAATGGGTACGTACGTCGCACTTGGTACTCTACAAGAAGTATACACCAAGTGCCAGGGAAGTTTACAACCTATTTCAAGATGGAATTTCCTTGCCTTGCCTTGACATGATCACTACCACAGAATAAACAAAACTGAAATGTCTTGCCACGTCACATACATTTCGTACTCTCATTTGAGTTTCTTTTTGCAACGTAACTGTTACTGTTGTTGCTGCTGTTAATATTGTCCCGTGTTGGTGGTGTTTGTAGAGATGGAGTGAGGGTGAGTGTGACGTGGTGGTCATGGCGATGGTAATGGTGGTGTGTGGGGTGTGGGGGGGGGGGGTGGTGGGGGGAGGGGTGGTGAATATGTGGGTGCGAGTGTGCGCGCGCGCCTGTGTGTGTGTGTGTGTGTGTGTGTGTGTGTGTGTGTGTGTTCGTGTTCTAGGAAGCTCTTAACAGCCTTACAGCCTTCTAAAGCATCCCCAGAAAACATCTTGACAGACAGCAGGCCAGGGGCGTCTTGTCACCAAGTTTCCTTCTGTACTATCGTCACCACCACACCGAACCATCATGATCCTGTTTTCCTTCAGCACGACCGGAACAAGAACCCGCAGTCACTCATTGCGCATGCCTGACAGTGGGACTTCCTACCGAGCCCAGTTAACGAGGAATACAATTCCTATCCAACAGATTACAGCTGTTCAATGGCACTCCACCTCCACCACGCCGGCAAGCGACAAGAATTCCATTTGGACGATTGACGCGACGGGAGACGAAGAACTGTTCATATCCTCTCCATGGACATTTCGCTGTGGACTCCATAGTTACTTAGCTCTGCCTGGTCCAGAGGCTGATGCCATGCAATAGCATGAAGGTAAGCCCACGTGGAGTGAAGATCATCGTTTGCTAGCAGGGGGCGTGATGAATATTGATAACGAAAGTCATCAGACCACTCCTTTATCTCCGCTCGTTGCAAAGAAACGCAGGAGGACGAGGAGAGAAATGGGGGGGGGGGGGGGGGGGGGGGGGGGGAGGGGGTCAAGACTCACAGCTCTTCCAGGACGGGGGGGGGGGGGGGGGGGGAGGGGGGCATATAATCATAGTTTGAACGAGCAGTGTTGATGATATTTGCTTTGGAAATATCGTAATGGCTTCACTCCGCTTGTGGGAGCCTGCATGTGAGAAGGGGGCAGGAGAGGGGGAAGGAAGGAGGAGGGGTGGGGGTGGGGTAAGGGGTTGAGGTGGGGAGGGGGGAAGCAAAAGACAAGGTGGTATGCACGTGGGTGTCAGTGATTGTATGCCGATGGCGGGGAGATGATAGGAAACGGGGGGGGGGGGGGGGGGGGGGGGGAAGGAGGCTTACGTTTGTTACGTTGACTGGGTGGAGAAAGGGTGAGGGTGGAGGGTGAGGGTTCTCTCTCTTAGCGTCTCTCTCTCTCTCTCTCTCTCTCTCTCTCTCTCTGAACGAGCGCGCGAGTGTTCTGATATGTATTCCTCCATTATTGCGTTGTCTATTTTGCTAAGTTCATCTGCACACTCACTATATGTAAAGAATACATGTAAATATACACACACACTCACAAGATCACACTCACTCAAACACACGAAGCTCACACAGGGGTAGGGTGGGGAGAGCGATCAAACCTCAGAAGAAAAAAAAAAGTATATAGACATACATCAATTTGGTAGAAGAGAAAAGAAAGGAGAATAAAAAATCAGGAGAATGCATATATCAGTCTGTTATGATGATGTGAGATGTGTGTAGATCTACGAATGTAAGTCACACACACACACACACACACACACACACACACACACACACACACACACACACATATATATATAAATATATATAAACATATATTCCATATAAGTACCGAGAATTCCATAACTTACAGAGCAGCTAGGTACATTCGCTGCAAGAAATATTGAAATATAAACAAAGCTTGCTCTTATGTCTCAGCATCAAATCATGACATTCGATTGATCTACACAAATCCACATAAAATGTGTATCAAAGCACACAATCATACAGATCTACGGGCACATTCCAAAATTATTTTTCAACCTAGTGCCTAATGTCACTGTTAGTGGAAAGACGTTGATTTGAAGAAGAAAAAAAAAAAAACATACATACACGCTTGCATAGGTGCGCTTGCGCACTCACACAACCCCCCCCCTCCTCCCACACACACATACAGAGAGAGAGAGAGAGAGAGAGAGAGAGAGAGAGAGAGAGAGAGAGAGAGAGGAAGGGGAGGGGGGGGCGGGGGGGGGGGGGGGGGGGGGGGGGGGGGTAGGGACAATACTCCGAAACGAGCAAGAAAGCTTTCCAGGGACTGAGACTGCGCACACAGCCTTTCCTTTCATTCTGTCCTTACAATGTTATACCATGCACACTGATATGCATTCAGGCCACGTGTTTCACGTGAAAACGCGCCAACAGCGTGTGTCGTTGTGTAATCGTCTGCTGCAATGTCTAGACCTCTGCCCGCAGGCTAGGCCAACTGGTTCTCTCTCTCTCTCTCTCTCTATGTGTGTGTGTATGTGTATGCGTGTGCGTGCGTGCGTGTATGCGTGCGTGTGCGTGCGTGTGTGTGCGCGCGTGTGTGCGTGCGTGCGTGTGTGTGTGCGTGTGTGTGTGTGTGTGTGTGTGTGTGTGTGTGTGTGTGTGTGTGTGTGTGTGCGAGCGCATGTGCTTTCTGTTCGTGCTCTATTCGTCCATTTGTTTTCATATCCCTTCTTATCTCCACTTTGTTATCTATTCACACCCTGTTGCTTATCGCACGAAAACAGTTCAAGGAAAGTGTGTTCACAACTAAATGTATAACAAGATTGAACAGGAAACAAGATGCAAAGCATATAAACGTACTCCCAGTATAAAGACGGGAGACAATTTCCAGCTAATAGAAGAAAAAAAAACACGACAGTGCGCTGGTTATTACCCTTATTGTTGGACTTGATTTTTTTTTTAAAGATTATTATTTATAGCCGTTAGTAACGGTTATCCTGGTTAAAAGCATCGGGCATCATCCGTGACCCATAATGAACATACCTACAAATTTTCAGAAAGATCGGTCGGGAAGTTTGTCTGGAGTGAGTGGAGCACACATTTTGACCACAGACGGACAGACAGACAGACAGACAGACAGACGGACACACACAGCATTTCTTCGTTCCCATTGTAAAATACTCTCTGTTCTATAAGAATTGAGAGTCCAAAAATAGGGGGGGGGGGGGGGGGGGGGGGGGGAGAAAAAAAGACAATGCGTTGACTCTATAATGACTGAATGAAGAGTTTTTTTTTTTTTTTTTAAGGTGATCATTTCATTTATTAAGAAAATCCAAAATTTCAGCGGAATGTAAGTATGAACAGATGTATGCACGAATGTATTGTTTTTGGTGCCACCTGCCCATCCCTGAGGATGAATAACACAGACAGCAACAACAAAGCAGACAATCCCTCCCCTTAGTCATTCTTTTAGAAACCACAAACCACCCTGAGGTCTTCTCATGCCAGAACATGGCATCACTTTCAAACAACCTTTAAAGGAAAACTACTATGCCACCGAACGAAAAAAAAAAAGATGCAAAGCATATAAACGTACTCCGGTTTATCCTGAATACGCGTGAGATATTCCACAAAGAGGAAAAAGCCGTCTTGGGCTGGTGTAACCATTAGTAATGGCTATTCTAGTAAACATCGGCCATCATCTGTGACCTATAATGAACACACTTACAAATTTTCAGAAAGATCGGCCCAAGAACTTTCTGAGATTTTCCATCAAGAACAAAACCGTTATGGGCCGTTAATAACGGTTATAACGGTAAACTTAAACATCGGGCATCATTCCTGACCCATAATAAACATATGTACAATTTTTCAGAAAGATCGGCCACGTACTTTCTGAGATATTCCATGAAAAAGAAAAACTGTTAGTAACAGCTACAACGGTAAATTAAACATTGGGTATCATCCGTGACCCATAATGAACATACCTACAAATTTTCAGAAAGATCGACAAAGTACTTTCTGAGATTCCATGAAGAAAAACCGTTATGGACCGTTAGTAACATGATATTAAAAGGCACATACACCACAACAACCAA
>JADBJO010001227.1:398566-421066 GCA_016801955.1 Conus betulinus | reverse complement strand
TACAATCTGATGTTTCTATGTAATGTGCGCATTTCCGTTATTGAAACATTTCGCATGTACTTTTTCCTCAGAAAATAATCCAGACACGTTCAGAAAACTGTCGTGTCAGAACACACACTCAATGTTCTGATTATATCCACACGAAAATAACACAAATTGTTTTCACGATTCCTACCGCCTTCAAGGTAATATTGACTTCTGTTGTTATAGAGACAAAGCTCACTTGGAGCAATACTAGTTTTATATCTTGTGCTTTCTGAATATCATAGCATATCCCCTCCCCCCCCCGCCCCCCGCCCCCCCCCCCCCCCCCCCCCCCCCCCCCCCCCCCCCCCCCCCCCCCCCCCCCCCCCCCCCCCCCCCCCCCCCCCCCCCCTTGTGAATATCTGTTCCCAACTTCGAGACCACCTTCAGCACGGTTTGAAAACACATGTAATCTAATACCAGAATATCATACTATGTCTGCATTCTTTTGATTCTGCTTATACCAATGTTATTCCCAGAATGTTTTATGTTGGTTTAGTTTGAAATGTGAAGCGGTAATTTTCTCAACGTAATTCTTGACTGCCAGTATTCAACCGTTGAAGGCGAGTAAACATACACTAGGACCATATTTGACATTGACATTATGTAAAGAAGGAAACTTCCCATCTTCGTTTGCAGAAGTGTGCCTTGCGATTAACTCTGTTACGGATCCGGTTCTTTGACGCTGGTCCCAACTGTGCACCTCTCATTATTAAGCGTTGGTTTCTGATACCATCTCCGTTTCAGATTGTGGTTTTCCACAGTAGCAGAATTCATTGTAAGCCATAGCAGTATTGTGTCTAAAATAGATTACCATTAACGCAGAACACAGCTAGCACTATACTTTTCCTACTTCAGTTGAAAATGGACAGAGTTCTATTTCAGTGCGCTCCCGTTTTGTGTTCTGCTATCTCAGACTCTTTCACCCACCCTAGCTTTAATGCTGCAATGCACGAATGGATTGCCTTTTTAATGCTTTTTGTAGCGGTATTTCTACTAATTCATTCCCGTTTGTTGTTCCAAACAAAAATCGAAACAACTCATTCGGAGAGTCAAACCACTTAGTCATCTTAATGTACATCAAATGAATTTGAAGCAACTTTATACGTGTTTGGTGATGTTGCTTGCATGGTTCATTGGGCAGCGGGGGCAACACACACACACACACACACACACACACACACACACACACACACACACACTTCTTTCTCTGACTGTGAATGACATAATATTGTTAAAACATCCATGTAAAACTATTCACTGCAGTGTTTTTAAACAAACCTAACCTGGACCTCGTTTAATAATACTGCATCTTGCTGAGTTTCCAAACTAAAAAAAAAAACGTGTTGCGGCACACTTAAGAGAAAATTTGAAGAAAAAAAAAAAAAACCCTCCCAGACAAGGGAAAGAACTGCTAATTTTGTAGGCGAAATCCTATCAAGATATTCATAGGAACCCTTTTTTTTTTTTTTTTTTTTTTTTTTTTTTGCAAAGTCCCCTGTGAGAGGATATCACTCATTGGTGCTTTTATGGGAAAGAGACTCTTCTCCGTGAGTTTGGTAATCAATGACATCAACACAAAGGGACCTCTAAAACTAGGACTTTGCCAAATTTTCTCCCAGTGCGTCCAAGGGCTGAAATAGACATTTGAAAGTTTTATGCTAGGGTTGTCTGCAGCTTTCAAAAGGGATGTGACGTTGGAGATCATTGGCCATCACCCGGATAGTCACAAGGAAAGACAGTCATCCTGTATTACCACAAACCAGGGCCTCAACAGAACAGCTTCAGTCATACCTTGCTGGACAATTCATTGCAAATGAATAACACGAGGATATGCATTGTTGCGCTCATGCTCTCCTTGGAAATCTTTGCACGATTTCCATTGACCGAGCGCTAAGTGAAAAATAATTAGAAAATTAGGAGAGACCTACTCGTAAGGGGAGATTTAGTTGGAACTGTTCCGGGTTTAGTAATTGAAAAAGTAAATCATGCGTCAACCCGTTGCTAGCTATGAATAATGAGTTACCTCCCGTTCTGAGTTTGTTTCAACATGAGGGAGACACTGGCATCTAAATCCCGCACAGTTGCGCACGCGCGTCGCTCCTCGCATCATTAGGTTTTTTCAATTATTAAACTCTAAATAATCTGATTTACCCCCCCCCCACTCCACTCCACCTCCACCTCCATTACCGCTTCCCTCTCCATGTAATACTCCTTTAATGTTCTGATTATGCTACCATTTCCTTCAAAGGTGTCCTGAAAATGTCAAGGCACCTTTCCCTTCCCAGGCACTCACGATGCTCTTCATCACCACCACCCCTTCCCACACCATTTTCCACACGGACGCCCTTCCTTCAAACACTCCTCAGTTCCAATACTCCTTTTGTTTCCTCCTTTAATCCATGCAGCATCATGTTTAATAGCGTCTCTGTACCAGTCAAAATGTTTTTCTTTACATTGAAGCAAGAATGTATGCGAGAATCTCTCTCTCTCTCTCTCTCTCTCTCTCTCTCTCTCTCTCTCTCTCTATATATATATATATATATATATATATATATTTTTTTTTTTTTTCTCTCAATTTCAAATCTTTGCCAAGTCATTACTATAATGATGGAAGAATTGTTAACCTGCACTTGTTTTCCCCACTACTTAATTGTTCAGCATTATATTGTTTGGTCAATCAGTGGGTGATTGCATCTCTTACGAGATCCAAGGAAAGGTTGTTCCGCACAATTCTTAGCCGCTGACAATGCTTGGGTTATTGAACAGCAGAGCTGACCACTCAGACTGTTCCGTATCTTTTGACCTCCCTTGCATCCTTAAATGGATCTCAAGCATAGGCTCAAAGATTGTCCCTTACATTTTATACTGTTTGCCTAATATTTTTAGTTTTCAACAACTTTTTTCCTCTCCACACATCCGCTTTGTTTATTCTACGACCTTTCGCTGGCTGCTTTGGGGGTGCTGTTGGATTCTTTTTCGAACCCTTAGCGGTCGGAACACCACAGAATTATGGACTGTGGTGTGTCTCTATCTCACGCCAAGAGCACAGACACAATCAGCCGTGTCTTCCTGATGAGTCCGATCCAGCGGACGAAAGGCCTCGGAGCAGGCGACACATATAGATCTGTTGTTTTCGGGAGGGATTGCGATAGTTTCCTCATGCAGCTAGTGAAGGGTTTTCATATTATGATATATATTTCCCATTTACTTTATCTTCAATTTTTTTTTTTCAATTTCAAATCTTTGCTAAGTCATTACTATAATGATGGAAGAATTGTTAACCTGCACTTGTTTTCCCCCACTACTTAATTGTTCAGCATTATAGATATATATATATATATGATGCGATTCACATCACGTCTCTCTCACATACACACACATCTCACTCTCTTTCTTTCTTTGTTTGTCTCTCTCTTTATGTATATATATATATATATATATGTGTGTGTGTGTAAAGCATGTCTGCTCTGTGTATGTCTGTCTGTCTCTGCAGTCTTTTATTGTTCATACAAATCCACAGCTCGCAACTGTCCCAATTAGGCATTGTGACTACTAATTAGCATACTTGGGCATATGAAACGCGAATCATTTTTGTACTGAAGTAGAAAGTCGTGTCAGTGGCATCTTATATATAAGGGCGAGTCTAAGTGATCACAGGATTCCAAGAGAGCCAAACGCGCCTCGCTGTTGATGTTCATATAGACAGAAAATACCACGCTTTCTGTCTGTGGAGCACCTCGATTGAGAGAGTGTTTGACTGAAGGAAGGAGACTTACTTACTTTGACTTAGATCTCCCGCGTCTTGCGACGCATGAGGCAGTCAAGGCGCTCCACTGTGCACGGTCCTCAGCCAGTCTGCTAGTGTCACTCCATCCTCTGTCAGTGAGTCTGAGGGGGAGGGAGGAAGGCAGTGTGCAGAGACAGCGGAAGGGAGGGTGGCGGGAAAGAGGGGCAGAGGGGGAAACGAGGGATGGGGGGGAAATGGGGGTTGGGACATTGGAAAGGAGTGGGGGTGGGGGGGGGGGGGGGGTACAGAGGGAGTAGGGAAAGGGAAAGAGGGGAGGATGGAGGGAAAACGGGGAATACAAGGACGGGATGGATGGGGAAGGGGGGGGGGGGGGGGGGGGGGGGAGAGAACGGTGCGGTTTAGTATAGATAAACAGATCAATAGGTACTGGATGCAGGGATCGGGGTGAGTAAGGGTGTGGGGAAATTGTGTGGCTAGCATATATATAGATCCATAGGTAGATAGATGGACCGATACTAAGATCGATAGATAGATGCTTAACACATCGGGCACAGAACAAGTTTTATGAAAGAATATTCCAGTGTTACAGGTCTTCCAACAACAGTAGTCCTGAAAAAAAAAAGCAAACTCTCCATACGAAGATCAACGCATGCTTCTGGCTGTGTCGAACAATCACACAATGATAACAAAAAGGGCATTTTCAACGTTAACACTTTCATCAGGCGTTTTAATTCACATTACAGGAACACAGAGCCAAGGCCAGCGCTGCAAGACGAGAGTGCTGCCGCCATTATCGCTGTCATGAGCCGCTGGTTTAGGTTTTCCGAGGTGTGCGTGCAGGTGCCCGGTCACCGTGTCAGTGTGTCTGGCTGTGGGGGGCGGATATCATCGGCCGTGACAGGAGCCAGGAGGCTTCATGAATAACCCATGGTTCGCAAAAGCCAATCAAGAAAAAAAAAAATCAGACGTCTGCGCCTCTACACTCCTACCTCTCTGTAATCTGTACTTCTGTCTCTCGGTGTTTCTCTCTCTCTCTCTCTCTCTGTGTCTCTCTCTGTCTCTCTCTCTCTCTCTCTGGCTGTCTGGCTGTCTGTCTGTCTGTCTGTCTGTCTCTCTCTCTCTCTCTCTCTCTCTCTCTCTCTCTCTCTCTCTGTGTTCTCTGTGACACACTCTCTCTCTCTCTCTCTCTGTCTGTTTCTCTGTCACTTTCTCTCTCTCTGTCTGTCTATCTGTCTGTCTGTCTGTCTCTCTCTCTGTCTGTCTGTCTGTCTATCTATCTGTCTGTCTGTCAGAATCTCTGTCTGTCTGTCTGTGTCTGTGTCTGTCTGTGTCTGTCTGTCTGTCTGTCTGTCTGTCTCTCTCTGTCTCTCTCTCTCTCTGTCTCTCTCTCTCTCTCTCTCTCTCTCTCTCTCTGTTGGTTTTCCATTTTGATGTCCCACGGGAGGGGGATAAAATCATTCTCCCAGATGCAGAAAATAAGCACTGCACAAATTTCAAGTCATCTTCTAAATATTCGTGACATGTCTGGCAAAGACCATCCAACAGATGGATGAGAAAGGCTGAGTGTGCATTTGTCTGAACAGTCTGGAGGTCCATTGGCTGAAGAGTCTGGAGGTCCATTGGCTGAACAGTCTGGAGGTCCATTGGCTGAACAGTCTGGAGGTCCATTGGTGAACAGTCTGGAGGTCCATTGTCTGAACAGTCTGGAGGGAGGTCCATTGTCTGAACAGTCTGGAGGTCCATTGTCTGAACAGTCTGGAGGTCCATTGGCTGCCAGGGAGGAGGCATCAACAGCACTGTTCTGAGTGGTCCATCTATCAAGCATTCCATGATGATGGGACTGCTCTTGTGATTCACGATTTGACGTTTTCTCAAACGGTCCCCAGTGGATGACTGTGTGTAGACTGTTAATAAGAGCTGTCCAAAATTTCCCAGAAGCCAGTGTGACAAGGATATTTTACAATGCCAGCACAGTGCAAACACAATACATTGCCATGCAGTGTAATGTACATGAGGATGACAGAGAAACCCCAAACAAAAACGAAATCAAAACAGGGTTCGAACGCAGACGCAAAACTTTGCGCGCCTTTTTGCCCTCTGCATAAGTAAATACAGAGTACAGCGTAGAACAGGTTTGAAATAGGAGGTGACAGTATTTGGCATGATACATATAAGAAACAATGTAAAGCATAAGAAAAACTAGAAATTAAATAGTTGCTGAAATCGTTATCACAATAATCTTTTGGGGGAAAAAAAAGCAGCATTCAAAATTTCAAAACACAGCTGGAAGATATGATGATCAATGCCAGGACCGAAGATCTTGTCCTACGCACATTTACACTGGATGAATAATGGACAAAAGATTATCAAGTATTTCTGCGAATTGGAAAACAGAGTTTTGTCAGGTAAATCGTGTTACTATTAAAACAAGGACTCTCTCTCTCTCTCTCTCTCTCTCTCTCTCTCTCTCTCTCTCTCTCTCTCTCTCTCTGTGTGTGTGTGTGTGTGTGTGTGTGTGTGTGTGTGTGTGTGTGTGTGTGTTCACTCGCCCCCGCCTAAGAATGCTAACATCAGCATTTTCTTGGGCAATCTTGGCAGAATGACATACATTGCTAAGCTATTCTTGGCATGACAGTTTCACCGAAAGGTAAAAGATTTAAAACTCTGCAATCAACATTTTGAATGATTAATGTTGTTTGAGAAATGTTGATCATTTTATTTCTGCCTTATATACTGATGAAACATTTGTTCGAAGATATTATGTGCAACTATTGTAACAAGTGTTATGTTACATTCTATCACTTTTAGATCATTTAATGCGATTTCTACCGAGTGCAGGTGTAGCTATATATATGACTAAATGTACACATTGTAGATGGACTATGCGTAGTTATATCTTGCTAATGAGTTAGTCATTTATGATGAATCGAATGAGTGAAGCAACATTGATATAATCTTTCTTGTTTTTTACAATGATAAACCTTTACAAAATTATGGCAATGTAAATGCTACGTTTTGTTGCGAAAATGATCAAAAGCAAGCCTTATCCATAGAAAAACTCGAAATGATTGCATCAAACTCAGCAAAACATTATGTATATAACGCCAAAATATTACGTCAGATTTGTTAATAATACACATTTGGAATAAGTAGGCGACCTGTCAGTCAAGAAATACGAAACTAATCCCAATTTCTGGATGAACGAATTTTCTGGCATAAAATGTTCACCTTAGAGGAGATACGAAGAGTCGACAAGAACGATCCCTGTTGCAGTTGTCCATTCCATAATAACCAGAACAGAGCTGAATGAGGTAAGGGCACTCCGGCCTGCTGTTGTTAGAAAACATGAGATGGGGAAAAGAAGCTAAAGGGGAGGAGGCTGGAAGAGATGCTGGAGTTGAATGTGTAGTGAAAGGAGAGAGGTAACTGGAGGGAGGGGACGGGGAAGGAGAGCGGTCAGGTAGGGCTAGTCTAGATGTTTGAAGAGCTTTACAAGAACAAACGGTCATCGGCAAATTCTCAGAAATGAGAACTTGCTCCATCGTCCGCTTCACAGGGAGTGGTGGCACCTGCACATTCTGGGTTTGTTGTTGTTGTGTTTTCGTTTTTCTTTCTTTGTTTGTTTGCTTGTTGTTGTTGGCTTTTTTTTTTTTCGTACGGCTAGTGCTGAAAACCATCACTATAATAACTTGTATTGAGTGGAACTGTGTACACACACCTGGGGCACTTACTTCTTTCTTCTTTTGCATTTTTCATCCTTTCGGGATCATCCATACCCTGAAAGGTCATGTATTTATCATCAATTTGATGTTGATCGTCATACAAAGGATTTTGTTGCTGTTGTTGGCATTTAATCATCTGCTCCTACACCTCCCTCATTTGTTTCGTACCCCTTTTGCCCATCATCTTCATGTGACGTGAAAGAGGCAAAGTGCCTGTCTTGTTTATCAATTAGTAGGCATTTAGTTTCAAGATACTTTGAATGCTCGGTTATTTTTAGTTTTAAATCATGTTTCAGACAGCTGTTTCAAGTAAAGGCTGGCGCTCATAGGGTTTCCAAAAGGCAAACTTTCAGTTTTTATTTCGTTGAATTATTTATCATGAAAATTTCAGCAGATTCAAAATCGGATGATATTTGAATACTGAAGAGTGTTTTCAACGATGAATGATAGCCTTGGGCATTTTTGCGTCTGACATACAAATGACATTCCTCCTCATGTGATGATCTTGACTCGTAATTCCATGAAAAAAAAAAAAAAAAAAAAAAAAAAAATCAGAAAAGGCTAGACAGGAAACAGGCTATGATTTGCGTCAGTAACCTATGTTTGACATCACCGTTCCACTGTCAGAACCTGTCTATAGGTGTGTGGTCGTTGACAACTATCAGAACCTGCCTATAGGTGTGTGGTCGTGTGTGTAGATGCGTGTGTGTGCGCGCGCGCGCGCACGTGTGTGTGTGTATGCGCGCGCGCGCATGTATGTGTGTGTGCGTGCGCGTGCGTGCGTGCGTGCGTGCGCGTGTGCGCACGCGCGCGCATGCGTGTGTGTGTGTGTGTGTGTGTGATCCATCTAATTCTTATTTCATGTGAAGCCCCGCACAGTCACCTACACAGCTCAGCTGAAACCCGACTCACGTGAAACATTGCATATTTCATGGTCTGTCTCGATGAATCATTATCAACTGATCTTCTTCTGCCTTGCGTTAGCCCGTTCTTTGCGTGCTGGCTGCCAAGGGTCAGTCAATAATCAATGATCACAGATCAAACTGAGCAAAACATTCCTGAAATATTATACTGAAAACGGGGCCACAGAGCAAAACTACTCTCATCCTAGTTCAATCACACAATACAATTTCGGCCTATTTCTCCGCCGCGTATTGTTTCTTTGAATCAATGAATATGAAAGTACGCCATCAGATTTCAGAAAGAATCTTGATAGCTGACTTTTTTTTTTTTAATCTCTTGGGCTTTAATAAAATTTGGTCTCGTTGACTTGCAGAATTTAACACCAAAAACTTCCTGCAGGGAACAACAAAATCAAGCCCATTATGACAAGATAACCGAACTGTGTTTACATCATTTGTGCTTTCTGATGCATATGATGAAACAGTTGAAAACGCTTAATCGATATTTCACGATTTCAGTTTTCCATCATTTCAAAATGAGACTTGTGTTCGACAAAACATTGTGATGCTTTATTCTCTTTCAAAATGTTCTCCACTTCTAGAAAACGGGTTGTGTGTGCGTCAATCAGTCCTGTATTCTATCTCTCTGCTCAAAGGTGCGAGTGTTACGTTTGGTTGTCTTTTCTATTTGTGTCATGGTCACCATCATAACAGCATGTATTACTCAACACTCGTTCAGGGTCAGGCCTGGAACACATACATACAAGATACATGGGAAGGAGTTTAAGTGACTGGTTAAATATTGTTACCTTGCACACTGCTTGAAACTAGCCGGTTTCGCATATATAACCATTTTTTAAGCCCCGTCCCACTACTATCTTCTGTCAATGTGTGATCTTTAGCGAGTGTAAGTAATACATATATATATATATATATATATATATATATATATATATATATAAAAGACAGGCTAAAGTTATAGTTCATTTAGATAGTGATTAAGTTGATGATGTTCTCCAGAAACGAACATAATCATAGTCATAGCAAACCACTTGCTGTGTTCATGCGGGTCATTTGCCCGTTAAGAGGAATTTGCCAGCGGGACCCAGAGAAGTACTGTCCTCAACGTCCTGAACCAACCAGCTGGGAGTAATACTGCACCACCCACTGAAGGTGCCTGTTCGCTTTGGGCATTCCATTAAGACATGGGACATAACTGCTCCTTAGTGTGTGTGTGTGTGTGTGTGTGTGTGTGTGTGTGTGTGTGTGTGTGTGTGTGTGTGTGTGTGATGCTTCCCGACCGATATATTTGTATTTCTTAACTTAACATCTCAGAACATGGGTTTTTTTTTTCTCTTCTAAAGTGTAAAGATTTTGAGAGGGAACTTCCGAGGTTTCTAGTGAAGAATTGTGTATTTGGTTCATTCCGTTTTGGGTGATAAATTGGTTGTGAACGCTTTAGGTCGTAGCTTTGGTAATGTCATGTTGTCTTTTTTTTTTTTTTTTTTGCAAAAGGTAGCCTTCCTATTTCTTCTGAAGTAGTAACCTTTCAGGGTTCGTAGGTTTATTTTTTTACTTTGTAGAAGATGGTCACTTTGTGGTACGTACATTGCAGCAGTTCACCATAGTTATGTCAAGCTGTTCCCATTAGGGCCAGTTCCATAAGGATAAAATATTTATAAGGCCCAGGATTGTACTGCTTTTTTTTTATTTTATTTTTTTTTTAATAATTTTCCTTGTGAACTGTTGATGATGCTTGCAAGCAGGCAGGTGTTGGGGCCAGATAGTTTGGGGACCTATGACGTCATTGCAGGTAGTGCATTTCTGCAGAAACGTCACCAGGCGCTAATGTAAGGAGTAGTGTCGTCAGTTCCCACTCGGTTTTCACTGCTCGGACACTAATAATTACTGACAACAAAAGTTTGGTTGTTGGCAAGTCCGTTTCTCAGTGATTTTCAGAGTGTAAACTACAATATTACCGCGATAAAAAAAAAAAAAAAAAAAAAAAAAAAAAAGTTTGTGTGTTACCTTTGTAGTCGCCGTTTGATGTTGGTTTAATTTGCTGGAATTTTCATTTTCCAAAGTCACCCGTATGAATGAATGATCTTAAACCATGAAGCAGCGCTATTCAACAAGCGTTTGCTTGTTGATCCTTGAGACGAGGTTTGGTACCAGTGTTTGTTTGTTTTTTGACTTCTTGACCTACTCGACGGGTTTTTTTTTTTTTCCTTTCTCTTTTTCTAAAGGTGATAAAATGCGTGTTTATGGTCACAGATATTAATTTCAAACTGCTGTCTCTAGACATGCAGTGATCCTTCGAAGTTATCCGGTACAGGCAGCATGTGACTGGAGGTTGAAGAGGAAACAACACAAAGAGAATACATCTCTTCTTTCTTTTTAAGATCCTCAGTTAGACCAAATCGGCCATCTTGGTAGTGATTGAGGTCAACCATCGGCTCCTGTGACGATGTTAGAATTTTTTCTCACGAACGTTTGGATTTATCTGCCAGGTCTGTTATCATAAATCAGAGCCAGGAGGAATACAAGTCTTCACAATATTCCAGTCATTGTTGCATACATTATGAAATACACAGCTACAAGGAACATGACCTTTAGGGGGAATCGTGATACTGCGGCTAATGACAAGAGGAAGTTTCCAAATCTATTGAGAGTACTTTGCTCATGTTTGCCTAAGAGTTGCTTTTTTTCTTTTCTTTTATTTAACTTTTTTTTTAGCGTAATGCAGCTCAAGCTCCAGTGGTACCACACACACACACACAAGGGGTACAAAAGAGATAATCGATGGCCTTGCAACAAACAAATTAAGAGACGAAACTGTAGTAAGTTATTTCGTCAATATGACATTCTTCTCTTACAAGAAACTCACCTTAGTAAAGATACTGCCAAAAATATGTTCATTCCAACTTTTGCACCTGGACTTCATTATGTACGACCAAAGCGAAAAAAGGCAGTGACGTCCTCTGGTGGAATATCAGTTTACATTAAGGAACATTTGCGACAAATATATTACTGTTCTACCAAGCAGTAACAGTGACATTGTGTGGTTGATGGTGAGAAGTACTGCTAACCACAAAAAGACTTTTATTGGTTGTGTGTACATCCCTCCTGAAACATCCTCCTTCGGAAAAGAGCACACTTTAGATATATGGGATAAATTAGAAGAAAGCATAGAAAAACATAATCAACATGGAGACATAATATGTGGTGATTTCAACGCAAGAACTGGAAACATCCCTGATCATAATCAAATGGAATATGAAAATAATAGATATCACATACCGAATGATTATGTGTTTGAAACCATTCATGACAGGAACTCTATGGACAAATGTGTTCAAAAAGCTGGAAGAAGACTTGTATCCATGTGCCTTGAAAATCATTTATGTATTCTTAATGGAAGAACATTAGGTGATTTAGATGGACATTTTACCTGTTACAAACAAAATGGTTGCAGCGTTGTTAATTACTTTATTTGTTCTAACAATATGAAAAAAAGAGATATTAAGTATGAAAGTTTATCCCCTTATGACATTGTCAGACCATTGTCCCGTCGAACTAAAAATTCTAGTTTCTGATCTTACATCAAAAATGAAAACGAATAATGTGTCCTCACAGACTTTACTTGAAGAAAGACTAAGCTCAAAGGACGTAAATGATCGATATTTTTGGGAAACATTGTCAGAAGAAAAATATTTAAAAGCGTTAACAATGCCATGGATAAAGGAACAAATTCTCCAAGTGGAACACAATTTGGATAGATATGTTGAAGATGAAACCGCTATTTCTCATTGTTCACTAAACGAGATTGTAAATGACTTTACACATATGCTGACGTCAGCGGCAGCATTAGTCTTCAGAAAGAGAGCTAAGATTCGCCATTTTAAAAGGAAAAAAAAACAAGAAATGGTTTGATAGAGAATGCTATGAACACAGGAAAGATCTCAGATCTATATTGAATGCATTAAATAGACAACCTTACAATAAATGTCTATGTCAAAAGTACTATACAAAAACAAAATATATATATAAATTAATAAAACAGAAGAAAAGAACATACGCCAGTTTTCTTGTCAATGAGATTAATCAATCTCTTTACACAGATCCAAAGACGGCATGGAAAACATTAAAACATTTACAAAACATTAGTGAAAATACCAACTGCGTTCATCAATTAAATGCTTCAAAATGGATTTCACATCTTGAAAAAGTCGTCGGAAAAGAAGTAAATGTAGACAAAGACCAAAAGGAAAAAGTAGATGTTGAACTAAAAAATAGACAAATGAACTATACCATGTTATCAAACATTAATTTGCCTATATCATCTGGTGAAATTAAAAAAGCTTGCCTTCAGCAAAAAAAAATAACAAATCACCAGGAATGGATGGCATAACTAATGAGATGATTAAAACTAGTCTTCCAATTACCATACACATCATTACAAAAATGTTTACCTTATTTATAAGAGAGGAATTTATCCAGATTGGTGGAAAAAAGGTTTGAATATCCCATTATACAAGAATGGTAATCCAGGGGATCCAAACAATTATCGGGGAATAACACTTACCGATACATTGGGAAAAGTGTTTTGTACGATTATCAATAACAGAGTGACGGATTACCTTGAACAAAATCAACTTGTAGTCAAAGAACAGGCAGGATTTCGAAAGAATCACAGAACAATTGATCACATTTTTGTTCTGAAAAAGATTATAAATGAAGTATTGAAAATTAAAAATGGTAGATTATATGGATGCTTTGTCGATTTTGAAAAGCATTTGATAATGTATGGCATGAAGCAATGCTGTTAAAATTGAACAGAATAGGTATAAGTGGAAACTGTTTTGATATAATTAAAGATATGTATACGAATGCTACCATTCAAACAAGATCATCACATGGCCTTTTGAGTAAAGAAATTTTTGTCCGCAAGGGAGTACATCAAGGAAATGCTCTCAGTCCTACTTTATTTAATGTCTTCATAAACGACATTGTAGGGTGTTTGGATAATAATGATGATTCACCCAAATTTGATGACTCGAATGCTTGTAAGGTTCCATGTTTATTATATGCAGATGATCTAATTATTCTTTCTCTTACAAAAACTGGTCTCCACAAAAAAACTACATAATTTAAATGACTATTGCCAGTGTTGGGGATTAAGATAAACAGAGAAAAAAAAAAGTTGTTATATTTACAAAATCAAGCACCAAAGTACCCATCTATTTTTACTGTGGTGAAAACATAATTCAAACGACTGACGAATACAAATATTTGGGAATCATTTTCCACAAGAATGGAAGTCTATTGAAAGCACAGGAACACTTAAGTAAACAAGCAAGCAAAGCATTACACACTCTACACAGGACCTTTAGAAATACAACATTTAATATAATACAATAATCAAACTGTATGATGCGTTAATAACTCCAATATCAATCTATGGGGCAGAAGTATGGTTCCCCTACCAAACCAAACAAACTGACTCCTTTGAATAAAAAAGCTATTTGATGACTGCCTGACAAGTAAATTTGCACATGAAAAAAAATACATATCAAATTTTGTAAACAAATGCTTGGAGTTAACAAAAAGTCAATGGTACTTCCTGTATTAGGAGAATTAGGCAGATTTCCAGTGAGTTTAAAAATAATATGTCAAACAATATCATATTGGCTACACATTCTAGATTTGTCAGAAAATTCTCTTGCCCATAAAATGTATAAAAGCATGTATTATCAAGTGGACAAAAATGATCCTTGGTTGACATTTGTTAAAGATATATTGATAAATATAAATATGGGACATGTTTGGACAAATCAATTTACGTTCAATATACGGAGACTAAAAAGTTGTAATGTATGAAAAGTTAGAAAATGAATACATTCAATATTGGAAAGACAAGAAAAACAACTCACCAAAACTTAATTTTTACACACAATCGCAAAAGAATATGAAACAGAAAATTATTTAATCTCTGTTACAGATCCGAGGCACAGACAAGCGTTAACAAGACTTCGGATCAGTGCACATGACTTAAGAATAGAAAAAGGGACGATATCTACATATGTCTAGAGATCAAAGACTTTGCAATCATTGTAATGTATTGGAAGACGAAGTTCATTTTCTTGATCACTGTGAAAAGTTTGATGCAAACAGAAACATTTTAATGAAGAGCATACAATGTCTTAATATTAATGCTTCAAATATTGTTCCAAGCCAGTTAATGACTATAGAGAATGCTCAGTCATTATTAGGGAAATTTGTGTATGATTGTTTTGTTTCTTCTATGATTACCATGTTGTGTCTCATAAACCCCGAGCTGAGAAAGTGAAATAGTTTCACAGCAATATGCTCCCCTTTGTATTTTGATTTTTAACCACCTTTGTTTTAATGCTAAAACGTATCTTATAATAACTGGCATGTTTATAATCTCCGTCTTTAATACTTTTGATGCAGTCTTTCAACTAATTTTGTCCTGTTTGCCATTCCAAACAAAATTCGAAACGCGTTATTTGAAGTGTCCAACATTGTTTTATTAGACAGGGGCGACAACACGGTAACTCTGACAGACTGACTGACTGAAACCATTTACTGTTAGATTAACATATTGTTGTCCTGACATTTAAAAAACATCAAAATAATAAATTAATGAAAAATCAAACTAATACAAGTAACATCTGGATTATATAAGAATCATAAAGAAAACTTACAGGGAAACATTAACATTTATAAATAAGATAATGAAATCAGAAATTGTAATTATATGCAAATTCCATCTTCACTGTACTGAAAATTAAGACATCTGTGTGTGTGTGTGTGTGTGTGTGTGTGTGTGTGTGTGTGTAACTCACCGCCCTCAATATACACCCTTCTTTCTGACTGTGGGTGACATGATATCGTCAAAACATTCATGTTAAACCATTCATTGCAGTGGGTTTTTTTTTTTTTTTTTTTTTTTAAACCAAGCCTGAACTTCATTGTAAAATACTGGATCTTTCTGAATTCCAAACGAAAAATACTGTGTTGCAGTACACTTGAAAGGAAATTTTTACAAAGAATCAAAGTTGTAAGAAAAGGAACAGAGCAGCTAATTTCGTATGTTCATATTCATAGGAACCGATTTTTGGCAAAGTCGTTTTTGAGAGGACAACATTTACGGACGCTCCTACGGACAGAATTCCTTTTCTGCATGAGGTTGGAAATCAATGACATCAACACAAGGGGGGGGCCTCTAAACTAGGAATTTGCCGAACTTTCTCTTAGTGTTTCAAAGAGCTGGAACAAACATACGAAATTTTTATGCTAGGGTTGTAAGCAGCTTTCAAAAATATGAGATGATGATTTGACAATCGCCCACACAATCGCGAGGAAATACATTCACTCCATATTGTTACAAACCAGCGCAACAACAGATAAGCTTTACTCAGACGCTGCAGGACAAAATCATTACAAGTAAATAACGTGAGATGTGCATTGTTGCACTCGTGCTCTCCTCGGAAATCTTCGCACGATTTCAAATGACTGAGGGCTGAATGAAAAAAAAAAAAATTAGAAAAGTAGACTCGACTTACTTGTGAGGGAAGACTTACATGGGATTATTCAATATTAAGTGATTGAAAAAGAGTAATCATGCGTCAACCCATTGCTAGCTATGAATAATGTGTTGCTTGCAAGACTAAGTTTGTTTCAACGTGAGGAAGGCAGTCGCATCTTAATCCTGCGCAGTGACGCTTGTGCCACGCTTCGCATCATTGCGTTTCCTAATTCTTAATTCTAACTAATCTCATTTACCCTCACCCCCACCCCACTTTACCTATCCCTCCATTCCCACCATCTTTTCGAGGTAATACTCCCTTCATTATCTATTTATGCTATCATTTCCTTCCGAGGTGCCCTGAAAATGTCGTGGCAATCTTCCCTTCCCCCTTCCCTCCCCATGTCCTTCATCATCTCCATCCCTTTCCCCCACACCACATTCCGCATAGACATCCTTCTTTCACACTCTTTTCTTTTCCATAGCTACTCACTGTTCCTCCGCTGATCCAGCCTATTTCATGTTCAATAGCGTCCCTGTATTGATCGTACCTATCGAAATACAGTTCTTTATATTGTATATCTATTTATCTATTTGTGCATCTATCTATCTGTATATCTCTCTATCTGTGTATCTATCTACCTATGTACCTATCTGTTTACCTATCTATCTATCTGTCTGTCTGTCTGTCCGTCTGTCCGTCCGTCTATCCATCCATCCATCCATTCATCCATCCATCCCAACCCGTCCATCTGTCCGTCTGTCCATCCGTCCGTCTACCTATCTGTCTATGTATATATGTATCTATCTATCTGTCTATCTGTCTGTCTGTCTGTCTGTCTGTCTGTCTGTCTATCTATCTATCTATCCATCCATCCACATAAGTATAGAAAGTGTTATGCTTCGACTGTTTGGGCGTCTGTGTGTCTTGTCTGTTTTTGCAGTCTGCAGTCTCTGTTGCTAGTTATCCAGATCCACAGTGTTGGTCACTGTAACTAGTTAACAAACCACTTTTGCATGAGGAAGTCGCGTTAGTCGCTCTTCAACGTGCCACCCCCGCTGTGAGTCTCTGCAGTGCTGGGATTCCAGGACAGCCAGCTGATAACACCTGTGCTTCCTGTCAGCAGAATGGCTCCATGTGGGAGAGCGGTTGACTGAAGGGGGATGGGGATATGAGGAATGACAGGGCCCTGCAAGGGCTGGGGGAGGGGGGGGAGGGGATGAACAGGGGGGATGGAGGCAGGGGAGGACAGAGGGGAAAGGGAGGCGGGGAGGGGAGGGGGGTGGGGGGGGGGGAGGACGGGGGGTGGGGGGGGGGGATGGGGGGGGGGGGGGGGGGGGGGGGGGGGGGGGGGGGGGGGGGGGGGGGAGGGAAGAGGAGGAAGAAAGTGGAGGGGAAAACGGGGGATGCAAAGACGGTGAGGTTGGGACGGCGGTAAAACGGTGCAGCTAGTACAGATAGACACGTAGACAGATAGTAAGAAAGATAGACAGTTGCTTTCACAGAGAGGGTTACACAACAAGCATAGCACATGAAAGAATACACACCTATGTTACAGGTCTTCCAACAACAGTTTGTTCTGAAGAACAGGAAAATATCTCCAAACAAACATGTGTGTGTACTGTTGTCGAATATTCATACCATATCAACCAAATACATATCACACCGTTAATACTCCGTCATGCATTTGTTGTATTCACATTAAAGGAACGCAGCATGGCCGGGGCATCGCTGACGAGGGTGCTGCCGCCGTTATCGCTGTCATGAGCCGCTGGTTTACTGGTTTTTCCGAGGTGTGCGTGCAGGCGCCCGGTCACCGTGTCAGTGTGTCTGGCTGTGGGGGGCGGATATCATCGGCCGTCACAAGAGCCAGGAGACTTCATGAATAACCCATGGGTTGCAATAGCGTATCAAAAACAACAATAACAAAGGAAAAAAAGGAAAAAAAAAAAAAAAGGTCAAGGGCTTCCCTCGACCCGGGGGAGTAAGGAAACCTCTCTGTCTCTCTCTGTCCCCCTGTCAAGGGCTCTGTCTCTGTCTCTCTGTCTGAAGGGATCTCTATCTGTCTCACTCCGTCCCTCTCGCACTCTCTCTCTCTCTCTCTCTCCCTCTGATCTCTCTCTCTAAGGGATGCACTTCTTTTTCTGTTTGTCGTCTCTCTCTCTCTCTCTCGGAGACTCTCTCCTCGGGGAATGGGGGTAAAACGGGGGGGGTAAAGACCGGGTCTCCTCTCTCCAACGCTCTCCTCCCCTCTCTCTCTCTCCCACCCCCTCATCTCTCTCTTCTCTCTCTCTCTCTTACCTCAAGCCTCTGCCAAGCCATGTTTGTCTAAGAAAGCTCTCTTCTATATCTCTCTCTCCTCTCTCTCTCTTCTCCCAACTAACAGTCTCTTCTTCTCTCTAAAATACATCTCACACCTCTCTCTCTCCAAACACATCTCTCTCTGTCTCTTAAAGTCTCTCTCTTCAGCCACTCATCTCTCTCTCTCTCTCTCCGCCGTCTCTCTCTCTCTCTCCGCTCTCTCTTTCCGATTCCTCTCCTTTCAGTGCTCTTCTGCTCTATCATCGCCGTTATCTCGACCTCTTACCTGTCTTTATGAATAACCAAGGTCTAGCGTTCTTTTCAGTGGTCTCTCTCATATCATCTCTTCCCTCTCTGATAATAACCATCTCTGCTCGTAATCAAAAACAACAATAACTCTCTAAACACGGTCTCTCCTTTCCCTCGACCCAAACCAAATTCTCTCTATCTGCTCTGCTCTCTCCCTGTCTCTCTCTCTCTCTCTCTCTCTCTCTCTCTCTCTGCTCTCTCCAACTCTCTCCTCTCTCTCTCCCTCTCTCTCTCCATAAGATCGCTCTCTCTCTGCTCTCTCCTCTCTCTCTCTTCTCTCCTCCTCTCTTCTCTCTCTCTCTCTCTCCTCTCAATATCTCTCTCCCCCCCCGCCTCCGCCTCTATCTCTTCTCTCTCCTCTGTCTATCTCTCTCTCTCTCTCTCCTCTCTCTCCTCTCTCTCTCTCTCTCTCTCTCTCTCTCCAAATCTCTCTCTCTCTCTCTCCATCTCTCTCTCTCTCGCTCTCTCTCTCACTCTCGCTCTCTCTATCTTTCTCCTCTCTCTGATCTCGCTCTTCCTCTCTCTGTCTCTCTCTCTCTCTGTCTGTCTGTCTGTCTATCTGTCTCTTGTTTGGTCAGCTTTTCTGTTCTGACGTCCAACGAGTGGGGAGGGTGTGTGTGTTAAAAAGCGTTCTCCTAGATGCAGAAGTTAAACACTGCACAAATTTCAAGTCATCTCGTAAATATTCATGACATGTCTGGCAAAGACCATCCGACAGATGGATGAGAAAAGGCTGAGTGTACATTTGTCTGAACAGTCTGGAGGTCCATTGGCCGCCAGGAAGGAGGCATCAACAGCACTGTTCTGAGTGGTCCATCTATCAAGAATCCCATAATGATGGGACTGCTCTTGTGATTCACGATTTGACTTTTTCGCAGACTGTCCCCAGTTGATGACTGCGTAGACTTCCAATAAGAGTTGCCGAACTGTCACTCAAGCCGGTGTGACGATAGAATTGTACAATACAAAGACAGTGCAACCACAATACAGTGTAACGCAGTATAATAAAAAAAAAAAGTAATGGAAAAGATACAACAAAAGTAATGAAATCAACAAAGAGTCCAAAAGGAGATGCAAAACTCTGCGCACTTTTTTGCCCTCTCTGCACAAACAAAGACAGACTACAGCGTAGAGCAGGATTCCTTCATGTCCTCTGTCCATGTTTATATTTCATTCCACAGATACATGTCCTGTCTGCTCAGCATTTCTGTATTTGAGCTCTGCCGCATGTTGACACTGCACACAACCTGGTCAATGTTCACGAAGGTAAACCTGTTACCTGATGGACAAACAAACACACACTACAAACACGTCTCGACCGACGCACACACACACACACACACACACACACACACACACACACACACACACACACACACACACACACACACACACACACACACACATGTTTGATCAGTTTATCATTTATGGTGAATCGAGTACGTAAAGCAGCATTAAAACAGTCTTTCTTGTTTCAGTGAAAATAAATCCTTTCAACATTATGGTGATGTGAATTCTATGCTGCTGTCAAAAATTCCGAAAAGGGTGCGTCAAACGCAGTAAGGCATTATGTATGTTACGTCAACATATTATATCATATGTATCTCCACTTACTTATTATACAAATTTGAAATAAATAGGCGACGTCTAAGTCAAGAGAAACGAAACTGATACTATACTAAAGTCTGATTGAGCGAGATTTCCAGCAGAAAGTTTTCACCGTAGAGAAGGAGTGTGCAAGAAGGAAACCTGAAAACCTGTCAAGAATTATCCTTGGTGCAGATGTCCATTTCATAGCAGTCAGAGCAGAACTAACCAAGGCCAGAACACTTCAGACTGCTGGGTCAGTAGCAATAAGATGGGCCAAGATGTGACTGCAGAGAGAACTAGGTCAGGAGCAATAAAATGGGTCAAAGGTGTTACTGCAGAGAGGACTAGGTCTGTAGCAATAAGATGGGCCAAGATGTAACTGCAGAGAGGACTAGGTCAGGGGCAATACGATGGGCCAAGATGTGACTGCAGAGACAACCGTGGAAGAGATGGACGAGTTGGAATATGTAGTGAGAGAAGGTGAGATGGAGTGAGAGGGAAGGAAAGGAGGACGGTGAGGAAAATGGTTGAAGCTTTGCAAAAACAAACGGTCATCAGCACATTCCAGAAAGTGAGAACTTGCTGTGCCACCTGCTACTGCAGGACAGTGCGGACTGATGCCTTCGCATTTTTTTTTCATTGGACACTTTGCTGGAAGCCACTGCAATAATCATTTGGACTAAGTGGAAACGAAAACATGCAACTGGGCACACCTGCCTTTTTTCACATTTTTGTCTTTTCTTTTTATCCTTTCGTGATCACCCCTAAAACGTAACGTAATCTATCTATAAACTTGATGTGTATCATCGTACAGAATATTTGCTGCTACTGTTGGCATTGATTCATCATGTCCCTCTCCTTCACCCGTTTGTATTGCACAAGCTTTGCCCATCATCTTCATGTGGCGTATATTTATCACAGAGGAGTCAAAGAGGCAAAATGCAAGTCATGTTTAACAATAAATTGGGATTTTTCCCAACATTGGCTTTTTTTTTTTTCTTTTGATTCTTGATCATTTCAAATAAGAGTCACGGTCATACTTTTAGACAGGTGTTCTCGCTTGTTCGGCTTCCGAAAGACAAATCATCAATTTTAGTTTCGTTGAATTAATGATTATGAATTTTTCCACCCGGTTTGGAAACAGAGTTTTAGATATTGAAAAGCACTTTCAACGATGAATGACGACAGCTTGAGCCATTTCTTCACACACACACACACACACACACACACACACACACACACACACACACACACACACACACACACACACACATACACACACACATACGCAATGTGTGTGTGCGTGCATGCGTGCGTGTGTGTGTGTGTGTGTGTGTGTGTGTGTGTGTGTGTGTGTGTGTGTGTGTGTGTGTGTGTGTGTGTTTGCACGCGCGTGTGTGTGTGCGTGCGTTGTGTGTGTGTGTGTGTGTGTGTGTGTGTGTGTGTGTGTGTGTGTGTGCGCGTGTGTGTGTGTGTGTGTGTGCGCGCGTGTGTGTGTGTGTGTGCGTGTGTGTGTGTGTGTGTGTGTGTGTGTGTGTGTGTGTGTGTGTGCGTGCGTGCGTGCGTGCGTGTGTGTGAGATTATATTTATTGTTGTTTCACGTACAGCCACGCAGACTCGCACGCGTTACTGAAACCTAGAAACAACACGATCATTGCACATTTCCTGGTCGATCTCGATAAATCACCATGAACAGATCTTCCCTGGCCTTGTGTCAGCCTGGTAATTGTCTTTTGTGCTGGCTGCCAAGGGTCAGTCAATAATCAATGACCACAGATCAAATTCAGCAAATCATTCTAGAAAGGTTATACTCAAAACGAGGCTACAAAGGGAAACTACCCCCAACCTTGTTTAAACATGTCATGAAACACTGGGCCCATTTCTCCACCCACGTATTGTTTCTTTGAATGAATGAATGTTAAGCGCGCGCTATCAGATTTCAGGGGGGAAAAAAATCTCATTGCAGAGGGCCTTTTCTTAATCTCTTTGGCTTTAATAGAATTTCGTCTCATTGACTTGCAGAATTTCACACTGGAACAACTTCCTGTCTAGAGCAACAAAATCAAATCCATTATGACAAGATAACCGAACTGTGTTTCAAATCATTTCTGTGTTCTGATGCGTTTGATAAAACAATTGAAACCCCCTTCACCGATCTATAAGATTCCCATGAATTCAAAATGAGGCTTGTGTTCTACAAAACTCTGTGATGCTTTATACCTTTTCAACATGTTTTCTAGTTTGCTTCTATAAGACGGTGCTTGCGCGCACCAAACAGTCCTTTTTTTTTTTTTTTTTTTTTTTTCTCTCTCTCAGCCTTGAAAGGTACGACTGTCACGTTAGGTTGT
>JADBJO010001227.1:381066-388566 GCA_016801955.1 Conus betulinus | reverse complement strand
TCCATAGGCAGAATTCGTAGTGCCGAGGAATCATCAGTAGTCGCCCTTGCAGAGCCTCGCATCAGGGAGGGCAATGAATGTCCATACATGTAGAAAATACCCACACTTATGAAATCCATCAGCCTCATGTCGCCCAAGATCCAGACTGCTCTGTGGATTAAAAAAAAGAAATATTTGGCCAGTGAAATCAACATCTAGCTAAAACTGGCATTGATGATGAAATTGCTGCACCTGAACTGGATAAATCAATAGCTAAATGTTCTGAAGGTAGTGCTCCAGGTCTAGACAAAAAACGTTATTCAGACATTCAACAGCTCTCAGAAGAAGACATAACCCATATCTTCAATCTCTACCTGGACAGGTTCGATAAAAGCTACGTTCCCAGAAGACTGGACACACAGTTACCTGAAAGCTCTACCAAATCCAGGAAAAAAATCAGTATCAGCTAAGTGGCTACTGCATGGTCACCATGCAAAATATAGTAGGAAACTTCGTGGAATGAATCATAGCGAGAAAATTGGCAAGAGAGATCTGAAAGTCGACAAATCCTCCTCCCAGCCAAGGAGGCTAGAGAACAGTAAAAAATACTTGGGAATCTGCGGTCATGTTTGCCTATGAAGTATAGGAGATTCTAAAGAAATGAAAGCACTTGCAGTTGCAATAGATGCCACCTAAAAGATGCACAGCAAAAAGTCCAGTTCTCACTTCTCATGGACTATGGGGTCAGCAGGACACTTACACGATGGATTGCAGCAGCACTTCAGGAACGAACGTCATACTACGATTTGGAGACTGGATGTCTCAACCTCATAAACTCTGCATGGGATTACCTCAGGTTTCTCCTCCCTCCCCTGTTTTTTTGTACAATGTTCAGACTAAAGGCCTTGCACATCTTAATAGAAACGGAATTGCTCAAGTGCTGACACTAGCAAATGACAGTGTAATCTGCAAAACAACAATGAGCGCTCAAGAAAGAACGAAGGCAGCTCAGCAGCAGTTGAACAAACATTGCTCAGTGGTGTCAAGAAACTGGATCGTCCATCAACCCTACAAAAGCCCAGACATTGGTCTGCACGCTCAACAACAAGACATCAGGACAGTTACCTTCGCCAGTCTTCTCAATGAAATAAGGTTGAATCAACTGACAACCAACGCTATTTGAGTATAGGTTTTGTAGAATGCTGAGCTTTAGTAAACATGTTCAGAATATTGTCCTTGAATGCAAATAGGTCGTGTCCGACACGAAAGCAATCGCAAATAGAAGCATTAAATAGCACCATCTCTACCGACTGTATCACGTAGTGGTACTCAGTGTAATGGACTATGGATTAGGCTTCCAACACTGTCTAGCAGCAATCTTCTTAATATTAATTAGAAAGTATTCAAAGTGAAGCAATGAGACTCATCTTGGGAACTATGAAGGACACACCAATTGAAACTAAGCAATACCTGCTTGACTTGCCTTCAGTGCAGGTCAGACACAAGCTGAAACAGGTGAAGAGCACTTAAAAATCCCCCAAACCCACAAGATGCAGCAGTCAAGGAAACAAAAGGCACTCGTCTAGGACGTGGAAAATCATGGATGGGACAGTCAGGAGACAATATACAGCTTGTGTGCCAGTTGTTAGAACTCAAAGAAACGAAGGAATTGGACAAGTATCCAGACCACTTCAAACATCTCTACCAAATGACCATCGCGCCAGAACTTGGGAGACACTGTCGAGAATGGCCAGAAGGTAAAACCAAATATACAAAGTCAGATGCAGATGGAGAACCTCGGCACAATAGAAGAAATTTTATATACACTGACGGTTTCGTCACTAAAGGGTGGCCGAACTATCCAGGAAGAGTATGGTGCATACAGTTTAGCAACTTCAAGTCTAACAGTGGAGGTAGGAGCAGTGAAACAAGCACTCCACTGGCTCTCATCCATTGACCAGCTTAGAACCCAACAGGCCATGATTCTGACTGACTCCATCTACTGCTCCACAGAGTAGAATGTGGAATGGGAAACCCTGCTTGGCAGGAAGTAATATGCAGCCTTCCACTGAAGAGACTCATAAATTATGTATGTACTGCCCTGGACATGTAGGTGTCAAAGGAAACGAGAGAGCAGGCACACTGGCTGGCAAGGCAACAATAAGAACAGGATTACAGCTTGGCCGCTCTAACGTGATGAGAAACTAAAGAACCACCTCAACCAACAAGCTCAAAGCCACTATATCATAGACCATCTGTCAGAGCTCAGCATCAAGAGAACAAGTGGCTGCACAGCCAAACATACATTGGAATAATCTCAAGGCCAACATTGCGATGATTCCTAGAGATTGGGGCAGACTCATGGCAGACACAAATGATCAAACGAAAGTCAACTGAGATAAGGCTCTGAATCTCTCAGGACCATTTGTTTTTACTGTAAATGTTTGTGAACTAGTAAGTGTGCATCAATGAAGCGATGCAAGTGTGTAAGGTAGAGAGTCCAAAGTTGTGGGTTTGTACCCTGGTGAGTTTGCCCGCGCGCGCACGTGTCTGTGTGAGTGTGTGTGTGTATGTGTGTGTGTGTGCGTGCGTGCGTGCGTGCGTGCGCGCGCGCGCGCGCGTGCGCGTGTGTGTGTGTGTGTGTGTGTGTGTGTGTACTGTGCGTGTTGTTGTTGCTGTTATTATTGTTACTGATATGTAATACTATGTCATCTTCTGAACATTCGTTTTCATTCACACACATATAAAACATGCGGGCACGCACGCACGCCCACACACACACACGCACGCAAGCATGCACGCGCTCACGCGAACACGTGTGCACACGCATGCGTGCATACACACAAACTAAAGCACGTGTACACGCACAAAGACGCGTGCAGACACACACACGCGCGCGCTCGCGAACACACACACACACACACACACACACACACACACACACACACACACACACACACACATATATGCGCGTTCCCCGTTCATACAGCACACATTCATACGCACATACATGCACACAGACATGCACACATACGTGTATGCAGGAAGCATTCTCTCTCTCTCTCTCTCTCTCTCTCTCTCTCTCTCTCTCACACACACACACACACACACACACACACACACACACACACACACACACACACACACACGCACACACACACACACGCGCGCGCGCGCACACACACACACACACACACACACACACACACACACACACACACACACACAGAGGAGCTCCTGCCCACCCACCTATGCAGACACATACACAAACACGCGTGTACTCTCACCACAAGCACACACAGTGATAATAATGGCACGGACAATGTTAAGTTAGTTGCTCAAGTTCTGACAAGCGCATTTGGCCAACGCGCAGGTCAGACATCTGCGAAGTCGTAGCCATAGCACCCTTTTCTTTAATTTCTCCAATTCTCTAGTCATTCATTCATTTATCCATCAGCTTCAAATCGCGCGCAGTGTGGTCTCGAAATTTAACAGATTTTGGTGCAGCGTATGTTGATTAGTCCGCATGCAGTGACACCTCCTTGATGAAAGTGAAACAGTGGGTTTACCTTGTTTATCATATAGTGTTGTAAGTTGACCTTGTTCATAATGTAATGTTTAAGGTTTATCTTGTTCATAACATAGTGTTACAGGTTGACCTTGTTCACAATACAGTGTTGCAGGCTTATCTTGTTCATAACATAGTTTTGTAAATAAGAATGTAGGTTTCTGGATTCTGGATTCAAAGTAGTTAAGGACGCAGTATCAAAAACTTACTTGGAGGATATTTCGACAGGGTCGCCCTGTCTTCATCAGCACTGTTGCTGTTGTGGCAGCGAGGCCTGGTGGGGCGACTGTTGTGTGGGGTGAACGGTTGTCAGGATCTGATTGTAGATGGGGGGAAGTTCAAAGCCCTGATCTCTGTTCAGGCTGGGGCATCTGGTTTTGATTTCGATGGCTTCTTAACTTTTCTTTTTGTGAGAAAGGGCTCTGTAGATAAGATCCAGACAAGACGCACCCAGCCTGATGTAATTTTGTAGGTTTACTTTTTTTTCACAACGTAGTGTTGAAGGTTTATCTTGTTCATAACATATTGTTGGAGGTTTACCTTGTTCATTGCATAGTGTTGTAGGTTTACATTATTCATGGCATAATCCTGTAGGTGTACTAAGTTTGGAACATTGTGAAGTGGGTTTTCCTTGTGCGTAACTTTATCGTAGGTTTCTTTACTTCATAGTGTGGTATTGTAGCTTTACCTCGTTCATTCCATCGTGTTGCAAAATTTTACATTCTTAACACAGTGTTGTATATTTATGTGCTTCATGGCATAGTATTGTAAAATGAATTTATTCAGAACATAGTTTTGTCAGTTGGCCTCGTTCAGAACATCGTGTCACAGGTTTAACTTGTTCAGAACACAGTGTTTTCTGTTTACCTTGTTCCTACGATAGTGTTTCAGCTTTACCTTGTTCATAACATTGTGTTGTATGTTTACATTGTTCATAGCACCACGTTGTAGGTAACTTTATTCTTCACATAGTGTTAATGGCTTGCCTTGTCAGAGCATGAAGATGTGGTTTCACCTAGCTTACGGCAGTTGTAGATTTATCTTGTTTACGACATAGTGTTGTAGGTTTACTTAGTTCAAGGCATAGAGGTTCACCTTGTTCATAACATAATACTGTAAGTTTGCCCAGTTCATAGCATAGAGTTATAGGTTTACCTTGTTCATAACATAATACAATAAGTTTGCCTAGTTCATAGCATAGAGTTAGAGGTTCACCTTGTTCATAACATAATACTATAAGTTTACCTTCTTTGTGGCAGTGTGGTAGATTTACCTTCTGCATAACGCCATGTTGTCGGATTATCTTGTTCATAACGTAATGTTTTGGTTGCAAAGTGAGACGACTGCAGGCGGAAATCTAAACAAATCCTAAATAAATGTCAGCGAACCGCCCAGAGAAACGTGGACAAACGAGTCACAAGACAAAACACAACGCGTTTCGACCCTCTTAGGTCTTCTTCAGGTAAAATAAAAACGAATAAAATAACGAAAATTCACTTAGCTTTGATCGCTTCAACGCCTTCTTCCTTGCGCTGAACTCTGAAGCAATCTGAAGCGATCAAAGCTAAGTGAATTTTCGTTATTTTATTCGTTTTTGTTTACCTGAAGAAGACCTGAGAGTCGAAACGCGTTGTGTTTTGTCTTGTGACTCGTTTGTCCACGTTTCTCTGGGCGGTTCACTGACATTTATTTTAAGATAATATTTTGGGTTTCATGTTCCATATATAGTATGAAGATATACCTCGTTCATAACGTAGTCTTTGGTTTAACAACTTTGCACACACGATAGTTTTGTATGTTTATCTTCTTTTTAAATAATATCGTGTTTATCTTGTTAATGACTTAGTGTTGTTTGGTGATTTTGTTCATGAAACAGTATTCTAGATTTACTTTTTTTTATTGCCTGGTGTGTATGTTTATTTTGTTTAAAAACATAGAGCTGTTCGTTCATCTTCTTTATGACATGGTGTTGTAGGCTTACCTCGTCCATAACATAGTGTTTTAAGTTTATCTTGTTCATAAGATAGCGTTGCAGGCTATCTTGTTCATAACAAAGTCTTGCATGAACCTCGTTTATGACACGGTCATGTTGTACGCTTACCTTGTTCACAACATAGAGTTACAAGTTTACCTTTTTTTTTAAACCTTAGTGCTATACGTTCAACTTTTGTTCCTCAAAGCGTTGTCATTCCTAGACCTAGGTGAATTGCAGATTAATGTGTATTCTTACAAATTGGTTTTGTTCCTTGACAGTACTATCCGTCATAACATGTAAATACATATATGATCATACATTTTCTGTCAACGTCTTTATTTTGAATTCTGCGAAGGGGACATGATTTTGCTGTCAGCCTGTCTCTCGATGTTCATAAACCTATCCTGATACTTAAATGACAATAGTTCCCATTCTTTAAAAAGAGTGTTTCAACCGTTCGTAGCTCCGTCTCCAGATTCAAACAAATAAAGATCATACTTATAAAAGTCGGCTTCTCAGTTCGCAGGTCTTTTCCACGGAATTCAAGGAGTGAAGACCATTTACACAATACATCAAAGCCTGCTTCTCTCTGCCTGATAACACACACTGCCTTGAGTCTGACAAATGACACTATTTCTTCGTAGAACATACACACACGAACCTTCTCTGTTTACCTGCCTTAGGATTCAAACGAACGGCTTCGTTTTACGGTGATCTTGTTCTAATTTTACGACATCTTCACCATGGTGATGACAGGTCTCCCCCCGTGGTGAAAGGTTCTCCCTCCCCGTCCAAATGCAAACAGAACAGCGTCTGGAAACCGGTTTCTTGTTGACGTCATGGTAAACGTAACTTACAGGCTTTGGGGAGAGAGCAGAAAGAACGGCCGAACGATGAGAGTTGCCAGTAATATCCAAAACACCGGCAGCTTCATCAAGCAGTTCTCTCGACTTTTCCAGATGTCGGTTGCTGCTTCCGGTTCGGGTCCTTGGTGAGGTAAAGGAATCTCTGAGGAGTTTGTTCGTGTCCGGATAGCCCGAATCGGCGTTGTTTTGGTTCTCACCGTTCAAACGTTGGTCCCAAATGGAAGAGAACAAGTTCAAAGATGAGGCCTGACCTCGCTTTCCGTAAAAGACGGGCATGCGTCGAAGAATACCTCCTCTCGCCTGTACGTTAACACGTGGCTGCGATGACAGTGGGTCTCGCTTCCCGTAAAAGATGGGCATGCGCCGTAGGATACTTCCGTCCACCTGCATACTGATTGGTCCGTGCAGCAGGAGGAAGGTCAAGGTCAGGGTCAGACTTGTGGGACTGAACACCCAGCTTCTGTAGGCCTGCACACACAGAGACGAGCAGCGCTTAGGCAGGTGTGTGTGTGACTGAACATGACTGTGATATCGATGCACAAAGACAGGTGCGTGAATGACAAGGGACGCATTTGGAAGGAAGGTGGGACTAATGTGTATGTACACACACACACACACACACACACACACACACACACACACACACACACACACACACACCGAGATAGATAGATAGAGAGAGAGAGAGAGAGAGAGAGAGAGAGAGAGAGAGAGAGAGACACTGAGAGAGAGAGAGAGAGAGAGAGAGAGAGAGAGAGAGAGAGAGAGAGAGTCTCTGTCTGTCTCTGCCCTTCCTCTCTCTCTCTCTCTCTTTCTCTGTCCACGCACGCATGTCACCCCCCCCCCCCCCCACACACACACACACACACGCCACAAGCACTGAACCAACCCAAGCACAGCTTAAAAAAAGTCCACTTTCCCCGGTTTCGAACGATACAAAAAAAAAAACAAAAAACAAACAAAAACAAAAAAAAAACAACTGCTGGACAGACTCCTTTATTTCATTCCAATATTTGAGTTCAAAGTGAAGCCTTCCTCAGGGGGCACTGCAGCTGCAGACATTACATGTAATGGTGCCATTTGTCGGCTCGGCTCTTGCCTGGGAGGAGGAG
>JADBJO010001227.1:373566-376066 GCA_016801955.1 Conus betulinus | reverse complement strand
TGTGTCTCTGGGAGTGGCAATTTCAGTTTTCGTAACTGACATTGCAGTTGACTTTATTTACCGAGCGAGGCTCATGCTGCGAAATACATCATGAAAGAGAGCGTCGAGTACAGCCCTCCATATCGTCTCAGACTGTAACTGAACTCTTCATCACCATCATCCTCACCTATCATTATTTAAATTCAGTCTCAAATTCTGTGTCCCTTCATGCCCTGCTCTTGTGATGACCCCAGTTTGTTTGTCTGTCAAGGATTCGATCCATCCACGAATCGATTTCTTTTCTTCCCCATCATTCTTCATCAGCTTTGAAGTGGTGGTTTGAGTGGCTATCATCATTCGAAATGAAACAACTACCTGAGATTTCGTGTGCAACATGTGCTTAACACAGGCTAAACACTTCGTTGAAGTAGGACGTGTGTCCATTGACAAAAAGCATGTTGAAAATATACTGATGCCTTTTATGTTGATGACAGTGTATTTACATAGGGAAGGGGGAGGGGGGGGGGCATCTGATGGTGTCAGACAACGATGCATGGTTCCAATCTAAATCAGCCCATCTTTCTTCATTCAGAAACCTCTGCTGTTTCCTGCACAGATCATTCTTCCCCATTCCAAACGCTAGCCACCCACATGGAGACAGGGATATCGGAACGCCAAGAGGACACTGGCTGGACGAAACCCGACCCCGCCTCAAAGTCACGTGGGTGGTGTTCAGTGACGCGTGTAATTCAACATACGCACAACACGACTCGCTAAGCCCCCCCACTGACGACAATTATTGTCAGCCCACGCAGCCAGACGGGGTGTAGTATGTCCCCCAGTAACGGAAACTGTCATGACATCTCTCCAACCACGGCCCCTAGGACTCTGCCTGTACTGAAGAACTTGGCGGGAATTCAACGAGGACCGTTGTGAGAGCAAGACGAGAAAGGGCACTGTCAGAATCTCCGACGATTTTTCTTCCTTTATTGGATACATGAAATATCTGAAGAGCTGGAAAGAGACAGTGATGGTTCCACGGAGATCCGCAGTGAGCTGAGACTGCGTTGTAGGAATGCGTGTTCCACTTTCTTCCACAATGAGGAGAATGTGGTGTCACGCACAAAATTGTGCTCCCGCCAGACTGTCACCCCGGACACTTCCAGTGCAGGCGAGGTTGCTAGCATCGCCGGGCGGGCGCTATATGCTGAATCGATAGCTCTCTGACTTCTTTCTCTGTCTCATATTCCAGATCTGTCTGTGGCGCCGTTCCCATGTGGCTCGTTCTGGCTTTTCTAGACACAGCCACACTCAGACTGGCCTAGTCACAGCCTCTGCACCAAAGAGCAGTCAACATCAGGTCGTGATATATAGCAACCCACTGAAGGAGACACTGCAGTGTTGCTGAGTCAACGTTAGTGGCGTTCAGCTGTGCCCGTTCTGATGCAGCCAACGAAGGGCACCAGTGCTAAGCCCTCTAAAGATAACTGTCTTGTCGAGGCGAAACCAGCGTTAAATGATCGTCCCCTTATGAGGGCGCCAACACGTCCATCCAGTGAAAGTCCCAATAAACAGGCCAGTGTAGAAGTCATAGACACAGAATCAGTCCTGGCACAAACATGCAGAGAAAGAAGAAAAACCGATGCCACCATCATATCAGGTCATGGAAGTCACAACTGCTGGTTGTTTCATGACGATCGGTGCAAAAGAAGATAATGAAAATGACACTGTGGAATTCTGTTCTTGTCTGAGACTACATGACAGAGCTGCACGCTTCGCTTCTTCGAATGATTTATTCCAGTATCAACTAGGCCCGAAAGATACAGACACCTGCAGTGTTGGTCAGGAAAAAAAAAAAAAAGGAATTACTTTCCCTGAAAGGCATCAATTAATTGGATGGAAGTCGAAATCTTCTCGTTTTCAAACAATTATGTAGGAGCCAGCCGGGGCTGAGAAACCCCATGAGCATTTGCTTCTAAAAGGACTCGAACCCACACACCCCAGCCCGAAACCTGCGACGCTAACCACTACCCAAGGCAGTAGATCCGACAGGCCTTGATGATAATAGGCTGAAGCGAATCCTTTTGGTCAGAGTTGGAAAAGGGGGGGGGGTGGGGGTGGGGGTGGGGGGGGGGCTATGGAGGCTAGTAGTTTAGCTGGGCACCATTGAGTTATTTACACGGAAGAAAATTCCTCCTCTGAAAGCATGATTTTTCAGGTTTGAAACAGGTGTTGTCCTTGGATTTCGCGTCTGGAAAATAACAGGATGAATGCCACGTGACAGTGAAGACGTCGGGTATAAACATCAGCTGTGGACTGCTGTGTGTTCCTGTGCCAGTCATAAAACGCGAGGCACAAAAAGTGCAAAAAGCTCGCCTGTTCCAGTTTCCCCCTTTTTTTTTTTTTTTAAATACTCCCAGTATCCGTTACTAACGCTATAACGGCCCATAACAGTTTTTCTTCTTCACGGAATATCTCGAAAAGTATTTGGCCGATCTGTCTGAAAATTTGTAGGTATGTT
>JADBJO010001227.1:366066-368566 GCA_016801955.1 Conus betulinus | reverse complement strand
TTGATTTAGATTCAAACAAAGAGTGGATTATTCTAGGTGATTTCAATTCCCATCATGCACTATGGTCCGAAAACTCTAAAAATATCACAAACAGTAATGAATATCTCGCTAACACTATAGTAAATGCTAATCTAACGATTCTGAATGACGGTTCTATCACCAGAATTGCTGATCGTTCTGATCAGAAAAATTCATCAATTGATTTGTCCTTAGTAACTCCGGGTATTTTTCCACTTTGCACGTGGAATGTCATTCAGTCACCATTAGGTAGTGACCATCTTCCTGTTGAAGTTCAGATCTTAGTGTGTCCAGAGAGAACTGAATATACCCTCGGACATACAAATACAACGAAGATAAAGCCAACTGGGACCTTTTTGCCCAGACTCTAATTACTGGTTCTCTTAAGCTCAATTTTAATCATAACATAGAATCAGTAGAAGATCTTGAAAACAATTATGTAGATTTACGAAATCTTATTCTGAGAGCAGCCGATTGTGCCATTCCAAAGATTAAGTTTAAAGATCATCCAAAGAGAGCCTCAAACCCTTGGCGGAACTCCTCATGTGAGCTGGCCGTAAAAATGAAAACAGAGGCATTTCAAAACTGGATGAATAGTCGTCATTCACAGCCCACCCCAAGTAGTAAACGAACTCCACAGTAAATACAAAATTGCTAATAACTACAGTAACAGAGCAGTAGCTCTTGCAAAAAAAAACAACAGTATTATGGTAATTTGATCATGACTTGCTCTAAACATCCACATGACGTTTCTAAATTATGGAAAGAAATTTTTTAAAAAAAAGGGTACATTCCATCTCCCTCAGCCTGCTCTGCATGCATGTAATGATAAAATTTATAGAAACTAACAAAGAAAAGGCTGAATTATTAGCAGAAACGTTTGCTTCAGTGAGTCAGACTGAGTGTTTATCTCAGTCTGAACAAATTCGTAGAAAGGAGTTTGAGGATAAATTCCAAAACATTGAGCAGCTTAATATAGAAAGTAACACTTTATATATAAACTCAAATCTAACAATGCGTGAACTCTGTTTCGCACTTAAACGTATAAAAAGCCGGGTAAGATATCCACTGGTTCAGATCCTATTTCCTATAACATGATTAAGCATTTTCCTGAGAGTCTGTTATCAAAGTTGTTGGAGTTCTTTCAGATTTGCTGGAATACTGGAATGCTCCCTACAGATTGGAAAAAAAGCTACTGTCATCCCAATCCTCAAAAAAGGAAAAACCCTAAAACTCTTCCCTCTAGTTTTCGACCTATTTCTTTAACACCTCACATTGGAAAACTTTTTGAAAGAATCATGAAAAACAGAACAGAACATTTCCTTGAAAAAAATGGGAGTCTTGCCTTTATTCCAGGCTGGTTTTAGGAAAGGTAGAGGAGTCACAGACCACATTGTCCCACTTATCCTCAAATGTGAAAAAAGCTCTTGCCAAGCGTCATTCGACCCTTGCGACGTTCTTTGATGTTCATAGAGCCTACGATTCAGTATGGCATTCTAAATTGTTGTACAAAGCACATGAAGTAGGAATACGAGGTCGTTTTTTCCAATTTCTAAAAGCTTTCTTATCGGACAGAACTATCCAAGGCGATGTACATGGAGCTTTATCAACTTCTAAGACTATTAACATGGGTGTTCCCCAAGGAAGTGTAATCGCTCCAACACTTTTCTCGCTAATGCTTTTACGATATTAAACGGGTTAATACAAAAGGGTGCCACATTAGCTCCATATGCAGATGATATTGCCCTGTGGAGAAATGTAAACTGCAACTTTTTCCAAAACAACTAACCAAAAGAAAGAAAATCATTGAACAGTATCAGGAAATAGTTGACAAACATTTTTCATTACATGAAATCAAATAGGTTTGGTTTTTATCTGCTCACAAAACGGTCTTTGTTGTCTTTACAAAGAAAACAATTGCGTTTGAAGGCAGAGAAGCTATCTCTATAAGGGTTGATAATAATTTGATATACCCAAGCAAACAAGTTAAATTTCTCGGTGTAATCTTCCACACTATAAACTTTTTTTGAGTAAACATATTAATTTCCTTGTAGAAAAGGCCAGGAAAAAAAATGGTTTATTTACGAGTTCTTTCTGCCATACCTCTGATTAACTGGGGATCTAATCTCGTCTATGTCGCCTCAGGGTTAGTTCGTTCAATTCTGTCGTATGGCCAAGAAGTTTTTTTTTTACAGCTGGAAAGACAGATTTATACAAGCTAACCAGTATTGACTCGTTAGCCTTTAAAATTGCATTAGGACTTCCCCGATGGGCTTCAATTGATTTGACGTACAAGGAGGCTGGTGTGTTACCCTTAATGAACACAGGCTACGTTGCGCCTGTAATTAATTTTCAGTGAGGGCTAGAACCATCCCAAATTCAGTAATGACTGAACTGGATGGCAGTACGTATATTTCAAGAGAGATCCGTAACAAATCGGTATACATGTCCCTAGGTGATTATGTTTCCCTATTGTTTCAGA
>JADBJO010001227.1:358566-361066 GCA_016801955.1 Conus betulinus | reverse complement strand
GCAGACACGGCGGATTGTGTCTATGGTCCCTTGGCATCCAGTAGAGATATAACCACAATCCACGATTCCGTAGTATTCTCACCGCCAAAGGTTCGAAAACGGGAATCCAACAGCAGTGTGGTGTGGTGTGTGTGTGTGTGTGTGTGTGTGTGTGTGTGTGTGTGTGTGTGTGTGTGTGTGTATGTGTGTGTGTGTGTGTGTGTGTGTGTGTGTGTGTGTGAGTGTGTGTGTGAGTGTGTGTGTGTGTGTGTGTGTGTGTGTGTGTGTGTGTGTGTTTTACTAGGCAGAGGAGGAGGTATAAATGATCTTGCTCATCGAGAAAGACTGGCCACACGTTCAATATACACGGCTCAATGTACCGGCAAAGTAGGAGTTTTTCAGTAACAGCGAACCAAACAAGCGAATCCACATGAAACCATGAAATCGAAAAGCCCTTCTACTTGATTTCACAAATCAGATCGGTAACAGTTACCACCACACAAGATCAACACATCGTTAATTCTCATTCTACCACGGCAGTAAGACAAAAGACTTCATAGCCGCATGTGAAAGTAGGTTGGGGGGGGGGGGTGGGTGGGGGGGGGAAATGGAAATGCTTCTTCAACCAACTCAAAACATTGTGCCGTGACGTAGCCGCGAGATGATGATAACACTGAGAACATGCCGGCGCTAAAACGTGCATGCAAAGAACGGACTAGTCCAGGAACGGCGGCCTCGCTTTGAACTCACTCGCTTCGATTCGCCAAGAGTACACAGTTTCACTCTCGAGTAAACGATAAACAGCCACCCGTCCCACTCTCCATTCCCAGTCACCCTCCAACTCCCCCCCCCCCCCCCCCCCCCCCCCCCCCCCCCCCGCTCCCCTCCATTTATCGCATGTGTGCCTCGGTCTTATCAGAAAGCCCGTTCCGAACTTAGATACGGGTGCTGAGAAGCCTAGTCGGCAGTACTGCATTGTCTTGTTGTTCTCTGTCGTTATTTAAAAAAAAAAAAAGAAAAAAAGTGTTCTTTCCGTTTGGATAGCGTGCATGATAAGGACGTAAAAACTTTTTTTTTTTGTTCTAAACAGGTACGCTGCCTTGTTCCCCCTTCTCTCTCTCTCTCTCTCTCTCTCTCTCTCTCTCTCTCTCTCTCTCTCTCTCTCCAACAATCTGTGTGTGTGTGTGTGTGTGTGTGTGTGTGTGTGGTGTGTGTGTGCGTGCACGCGCGCGCGCGCGCGCGCGCGCGTGTGTGTATGTATGTGTGTGTGAATCATGTTCTCCGTAATCTTATGTGTCTATCATTATTTTCTCTCTCCATTTTTTCTTCATTTTTTTCCCTTTCTTTTCTAAATATCATCGCATGATTTAGCTTATAAAGGACATATTAGAAGCACTGGCTCTGCCTAAAATCTCAATCCTTGATGGAAGAAAGGTTATCTGATCTCTCTCTCTCTCTCTCTCTCTCTCTCTCTCTCTCTCTCTCTCTCTCTCTCTCTCTCTCTCTCTCTTTGTCCAACGTTTTAATCAAATACATTTTGTTAGACACTGACCTTATGTAACATAAAAGCACACATACTGGCAGACAAGACCGAACCACGAATCCATTGCTGTCAACCCTGTCAGCTTGCCTGGTACGGGTACGTATCTCAGCGGTCACGACTCCCTGTCCATGACCATACCACACGGTGCCGTTGAGGGAAAAAAAAAAAAAACCCTGCCAGGCTTCAAGAGACTGAACTGTTGAACTGCCTCTGCCCTGTCTCTCATGACTGACGTCACTACCCTGTTTCTCACGACTGATGTCGCCACCCTGTTCTTCATTACTGACGTCACTACCCTGTTTCTCACGATGACGTCACTACCCTGTTACTCATGACTGACGTCACTACCCTGTTTCCCAAGACTAACGTCACTACCCTGTTTCTCATGATTGACGTCTATCCCCTGTTTCTCACGACTGACGTCACTACCCTGTTTCTCACGACTGACGTCACTACCCTGTTCCTCATGACTGACGTCGCTACCCTGTTCCTCAGGACTGACGTCCCTACCCTGTTTTCTCATGACTGACGTCACTACCCTGTTTCTCACGACTGATGTCACCACCCTGTTCTTCATTACTGACGTCACTACCCTGTTTCTCATGACTGACGTCACTACCCTGTTTCTCGTGACTGACGTCACTACCCTGTTTCTCATGACTGACGTCACACCTTGTTTTCTCAAGATGACGTCACTACCCTGTTTCTCATGACTGACGTCACTACCCTGTTTCTCAAGACTGACGTCACTACCCTGTTTCTCATGATTGATGTCACTACCCTGTTTCTCACGACTGACGTCACTACCCTGTTCCTCACGACCGACGTCGCTACCCTGTTTCTCATAACTGACGTCCTCACCTTGTTTCTCCTGACTGACGTCACTACCCTGTTTCTCATGACTGACGTCACTACCCTGTTTCTCATAACTGACGTCCTCACCTTGTTTCTCCTGACTGACGTCACTACCCTGTTTCT
>JADBJO010001227.1:343566-353566 GCA_016801955.1 Conus betulinus | reverse complement strand
ATTTATAAAAAAAATAAAATAAAATAAATGAAAAGTGATAGGAAAATAAGATATCACAATTTAGATCAAAAACAAAGAAATATACCGAAAAATGTAAAATTTCAGAACATGCAAGTGATAAACTGGTTTAAAACAAAACTTATCCAAAACCATAACATTGTAGATTTACTCATCAGAACAGCAACAAACGTATATCTTATATAGTGCTCTGAGATACATATACATTACACTGACAGTTTACACAACAACTGATACATATGGAATAAACTCTATTCAGAAATGGACAGTTTACATAACAACTGATACATATGGAATAACCCTATTCAGAAATGGCAACCTATAAAAAGATTCAAGATATGAGTAATAATAGAAAAAAAAGTAGTGGGAGAATACGTAAATGAATACCTAATAACAAAATGGATAATGTAAATACAAGCAAATAGGTCAAATGAAATCAAAGTGATCGCAGGCGCATCAATAACGTTATCGTTCACATCTTCTCTCACTCTCTCTCTCTCTCTCTCTCTCTCTCTCTCTCTCTCTCCCCTCTCCCCTCCCCTCCCTCTCCCCCCCCCCCCCCCACCCCCCCCCCCTCTTTCTCTCTCTGTCCCCACGTCCTTTCTCTCTCCGGCTGGCTCCAGATCTTTGTCTGTCAGTGCTTTTAGTCAGCTGATACTATTTAAGGCACAGTTTGAAAGTCAACATCTGTCAGTTTCAATGCTGGTTCATGAGTGATTCCGCCTTGACCAAACACGCCTAGACCCAATCATGACAGACATGCTCAAGTATTTTGCGAGTTGTTTACATTTTGTTATGGGCAGTCTAACATTGAAAGTCCTGAAACCACTCTTTTATGAACTATGCCTAGTGAACCTATTACAGTTGTTCACTGCATTGGTCTCCAGCAGCTGTAGACGTCCCTTGTTGATGAACCTGGTTATTTGGTCATTGACGTTGGTGTTGGTGAGGTGTCCTATGGAGTGGGTCATTGCCGCATCCGGAATTGCAACCCGGATGATTCTCCCTTGTTGTTGCAGCTGCTGAAAATGGTGCGTATCCTTGTCCATTTGCATTCTTTTGATTGCGCTGTACAATTGTTTAGAATTACTGTAGCGCATTTGAACTACTCCATCCTCAGAAGCTGGGAGTACTACTCCGAAACTGTCGCTGTTTTCATCGAATTCCAGCCTTAGATCCAGTCGCACACACAGCTCATGGAGCTCAACGAAGGAAGACCGTGACCAGTTGACCTTACTGCCTTTCCTTAACTTCCCTTCGGAGTCTGTGGCATATCCACATACATACATACATACATACATACATACATACATACATACACACACACATACATACACTCACATACATACATACATACATACATACATACATACATGCATACATACATACATAGGTGGGGGGGGGGGTGCATGCGTGCGTGTGTGTGTGTGTGTGTGTGTGAGAGAGAGAGAGAGAGAGAGAGAGAGAGAGAGAGAGAGAGGCAGATAAACAGGTAAATAAAATAAATAAATGGGGAAAATATGAATGATAAAAGAAAAGGAGAGTAGAGAAATGACACTGAAATAAATAACCGAAACAAACGATTATTTGTTTGCTGATATGTCCAGGGGGAGAGTTGTGTGTCGGTGTCGTGGAGATGGATGGGTATGCTGTTTCTTCTGTCGATTTCAAGGGGCAAAGGGTCCCTCTTGCGGTATCAAATATCATCCCTGAGGCAAAATATGACCAGGGTGATATTTTGTACCGCCAGGTCACATATTCATGTCCACTGCAGAACAAATTGTCGCCATTTGTGAATGTATGATTTGGGGTGGATGTGACACGTTATTAGCACTGTGTGATGTGCTGAAACGAGGTAGATTAGAAAAAATGAATAATCTCATATAACGATAAACGATGGAATTGGACGCGCGCACGCACGCGCGCGCGCACGCACGCACGCACGCACGCACGCACGCACGCACGCACGCACGCACACACACACACACACACACACACACACACACACACCTAATTGTTGACATCAAATATCAAAGCTTATGGCCAAAAGCATTCCGAGTAAGCATAGGCTCATACAGGCGTATCTCAAGAACCAACCACTCATCCCAACCATTGATAGGCAACATTTTAAGTGTGCTGGGGGACGGGGGGTGGGGGTGGGGGGAGGGGGAGGGGGTACAGCTGGCCCAATATGCTTTGTGGCATAGGGTTGCAGCATGACCGATGGCCGCAGTGAATTGAAATCAACATCTGTGGCGAGACTGCCACTGTGTCAGTGTTGGTGGTAACATTGGATAAGTGTGTGTGGTATGTGTGCTTGGTGGGTGAAGGTAGCTAAAAACAACAACAAAACACAACAACAACAACAACAAAAATAGCAAAAAAAAAAGAAACGAAAGGGATGGAGGTGGGGAGAGTGGCGGGGGGTGAGGGGTGGGGGGAGGGTGCACCTTAAGCCTCATGATCGTGGTCAACAACTACTACGACGCCTTTCATGAGGTAGACTGGTTATGCAACTACTACTGCTCCTACTACTGTCACTGCTGCTGCTGCTGCTACTACTACAACAACAACAACTTCTACTGCTACTATTACTGCTGCTGCTTCTACTGTTGTTGTTGTTGTTGCTATGGCTGCTGCTGCTGCTCTTGCTACTACTACTACTACTACTACTACTACTTCTGCTGCTACTCTTCTTCCTCTTACCAGGCTACAACTGCTACTACTACGACGACGACGACCACTACTACTACTGGTACTGGTACTATTACTGCGGCGACTAAGAATGCGACCACCACTACCATGACTACTACCACTGGCCATTCGTTTAACGTTCATTCTGAACACCCAGTTACAATGTTTTACAAAATGACGTTATGATTGACACATATACAGTCGTCAGCTCATACCTCTACAGGTACCTTGGCATACACTTAATGCACAGTGTAACTCTACCCAAGTTTCATCATGTACACCTGACAGATACTATTTGTCATGAGACATGTCCTTCTTCTTTCTTCTGCCTACGCAGGCTGATATCTCCTGCGGACACTCCCCATATGGACAGGCAAGTATTAATCCCATCTACCCAACAAAAGGAGTGGAGTTTTTGTATGTATGACCGTCTTATCCTGCCATTAAGGCAGCCATACTACATCTTCGGGGAAGGTGTATGCTATGTGTAAAATGTCATCCATACCAACGGCCAAACTGGCCTTCTCTTCCGAAAGTTGGTGCTGGGAGTTTACGTGTGTGCAAGATGTTATGCATGCGTTCACACACGAAACCTCGGTTTATAGTCTCATTCGAAGGCTGTATGGAAAATGGAGTCAGAAACTAATGTTAACTCCGAGGGAAAAATATCTCTGTACCGAAACGGGGCCCGGCGGAGATTCGAACCGGCAACCCTTGGATTACGAATCCGGCGCTCTACCAACTGAGCTATTCCGGCGCCCGTGAGACATGTCTTTGAGCCTGTTTTGAACTGAGTGAGAGAATCAGAGTGTCTGGGAGACAGGCATTGTTCGTTGCACGTAAATGCTCTTGACTCTGGGCACAAACACGGTCAGGTATGCCAGACTAGACTTGCTTTCTCGCACCACCATCACCACCACCACCACCACCACCCCACCGCCTGCCAACACCATCACCACCGCCATCAGAAGGCACCACCACCACCACCATCTTTGAAAACTAACAGATGCAAGCTATCTTTGTACACCTCTATCACAAAAACAAAAATGGCCGGTCAGACTATATAGACTCCGACAAATCCAAACGTTCGCACAAAGCGACAGTAAGTGCCACAGAGACTCAGCCGATCATAAGTAGGCTGGATGGAGGACACAAAGGAGGTCTACGAGGTTTCTGTCGCGCCTGAAACCTCGTCATAGGGTTGGTCTCAAAAGCAGGTGTATGATATGTGTCGGTTGGACTTGAGGGATTCTGCAGACTGAACGTGTGTGAGCGTGCAAGAGGAGGCAAGGCAGTGGGTATGGGTTTTTTTTTTTTTCTTCTTCTTTTTTTTCTTTTGAGGTGAGGCTGCCAAGGCAGTTGTTCTGGACACAGCTGCGGCGCAGCTGAGAGCATCATTGATGACGGCACTGGAGTGGAGATGTGTGGTGAAAAATATCAAAGATTTTACCTGCTTGCAGTGTGAAATCTGCGCTGGTGTACAATCTGTGCCGGCGGAGAAATTCAGACTATGGAATGATGTCTTTTTTTTTGTGGAATGGGGGGGTGGGGTGGGGGGGTGGGTGGGTGGGTGGTTGGAAAACGTGTTTTCTTCTTCTTCTTCTTCTTCTTCTTCTTCTTATTATTATATTATTATTATTATTGTTGTTGTTGTTACTATTATTATCATTAATTATTATCATTATTGTTGTTGTTGTTGTTGTTACTATTATTATCATTAATTATTATCATTATTGCTGTTGTTGGTATATTGTCATCGTCATTATTGATTTATTACTATTATGATTATTGTTACCATTATCATTATCATTATTGTTATAATTTACTTTTGGTTTTTTTGTTAACGCCATCATATTCCCTAGTAACATCGATTTTCTATCCATTTGTAAGTTTCTCATATATATCTTACTATTTTTCTCTTTTTCTATAGTTATCATTATCATGATTTATTCTATTGTTTTTGTTGTTGTTGTTGTTGTTATTGCTATTATTGTAATTCTTGTCGTTCTTGTTCTTGTTCTTCTTCTTGTTGTTGTTCCTGTCGTGGTAGTAGTCGTCACCGTCATCATCATTACTATCTTATGTAATCATGGTTCCATTACAATCATCATTATCATAATACATATCATCATCATCATCATCATCAACATCATCATCATCGTCATCATCATCATCATCATCATCAACAACAACAACAACAACATCCCCTTCCACCTCTTTCTACTTCTCGTTAGAATCATTCCTCCACTTTTTTTTCACCCAAGACCACGTTTTGAACTAAGATGGAAAAGATCAGTGACTATTTGTTCGTCCTTTGTTTTCAAAATGTTTAATTTTAATGTATCCTGTCTGGAGAAGACCAACAGGTCGAAACGCGTTCTGTGGTGTCTGCTTTGTAACTTGCGACTCCACTCGTGTGGCGACCCAGTAATTCTATGTTCACTCTGGTGCTTCAGTTACCGCATGCAATCACCTCACTTTGAAACCTATTGTGGGGCCGGAACGGCTCAGTGGTAGAGCGCCGGACTCGTAATCTTGGAGTTGCGGGTTCGAATCTCCGCCGGGCCGTTTCGATACAGGGGGGATTTTTTCCCTCCGAGTTAAGATTGGTTCTCACTCCATTTCCCACACAATCCTTCGAATGAGACTATAAACCGAGGTTCCGTGTGTGAACGCACGCATAACATCTTGCACACACGTAAAATCTCATCACCAACTTTCGGAAGAGAAGGCCAGTTTGGCCGTTGGTATGGATGACACGTTACACATAGCATGCACCTTCCCCGAAGTTGGAGTATGGCTGCCTTAATGGCGGGATAAATAAACGGTCATACACACCAAACTCCACTCCCTTTGTTGGGTAGATGGGATTCATTCTTGCCTGTCTATACAGGGAGTGTCCGCAGGAGTAATAAATCAGCCTGCGTGCGCAGAAGAAGAAGAAGAAACCTGTTGTACTGAAATCTGATGAGCACGTCCAAACCTGTTTTATTGAGGTCTGCTATACCCCCCAAACCTGTCGTCATACCGAAATCTGCAGTACCAATCTAAAACTGTTTTGTTGAAGTTTGATGTACCATTCCAGTCCAAAGCCTTATTTACCGAAGTCTGATGTAATACTCTTAAGCCTACGCCTATTATGTTGAAAGCGATTTTTTTTTCATTTTGTTTTTGTTGGTGGTTGTTGTTGTTGGTCGTTGTTGTTGCTGTTCTTGTTGTTGTTGTTAGCAGTGGTGGTGGGATGCATGTCAAACCTAACCGCCTCTCATGCGAGCACTCTATTCATCGGGACACACGCGCGCACACACACACACACACACACACACACACACACACACACACACGTACACACACGCGCGCACGCGCACACACACACACACACACACACACACACACACACACATTCACGCACGCACGCACGCACGCACACACACACACACACACACACACACACACACACACACACACACACTCGCACGCACACACACACACAACACACACACACACACACACACACACACACACACACACACACACACACACACACACACACACACACACACAAACACACACACACACCACACACACACACACACACACACACCACACACACACACACACACACACACACACACACACACACACACACACACACACACACACACACACATACACGCGCACACACACGCGCGCGCGCGCGCACACACACACATACACACGCGCGCGCGCGCGCGCGCGCGCGCACAGAGAGAGAGAGAGAGAGAGAGAGAGAGAGAGAGAGAGAGAGAGAGAGAGATTTAACTGAAGGTAAAAAGAATCACAAGAGAGCTCTTTCTTTCTTTGTTCGTTTTGTCCATGGTTTACAAATAAAAGCAGAGATTAGTAAGACCCCATATATAAATGCAGAAAGTATCTACATGATACATAACTATTGCTTTAAAATCGTAAAATGAAAGAAAGTAATTTGCAGAGAGACAGACAGACAGACAGACAGAAACATGTATGGAAGAGAGAGAGAGAGAGAGAGAGAGAGAGAGAGAGAGAGAGAGAGAGACAGACAGACAGACAGACAGACAGACAGACAGACAGAGACAGAGATAGAGAGAGACAGACAGAGACAGCAACAGAGAGAGAGTGAGAGAGAGAGAGAGAGAGAGAGAGAGAGAGAGAGAGAGAGACAGAGACAGAGACAGAGACAGAGAGAACACAGACCGAGACAGACAGACTGAGACAGAGAGGTAGTGGTGGTGAGTAACCAGTTCTCTAGAATTCATACACGTGTACTTTAAAGAGAGGTTCCCCCCCCCCCCCCCCCCCCCCCCCCCCATAATTGAAGCCTGAAAGTGAAATGAACAAGTCCTGGACCAAGACTCCTACTGCACCAATAGCTAACTTTGAGCATAGCCATATCCAATGAGCCATCAGGGACACTTCGGTCCTATGTGCAATCTGCTTTTGAAAACACTGTCAAAGTATAAATATCCGCCATCTGCCCCACATGCATGCAGATTCTGCATATCAATTATTGCTCATTTCGGCGGTGGATTTGGGAGAAGACAGAGGCTGGAGGAGGAGGAAGGTGGGAGGGGGAGGTGGGGGGGGGGGGGGGGGGGGACAGGGAGAGATTCCAACTCGTCAACTCGTACCTTTTCAAGCTGAATTTCCTTGTAAACCATTGCATTCAACACTTTGTTTAAACCCCTTTGGCTGTCATCAAGACACCGCATTGCACGTCATAATAATGCAGCTATCAATGATGATTTTTAACATTTACATGACATGTTTAAAATGGCTTGCGTATGCGTGGCTGAAGGAACGCCGTTCCTTCATTCGCATTTTTTTTTTTTTTTTTCATGGCTCCCTTCAGCGCGCCTGCGCTCTCGCATGTAGAGTTTCTCGTACTTCCGGCACAATGTCCAAAATGCATCGCTCCGCCTGTCTGCTTGAAAAGCCACCTACTTCCGCTTCAGCAGCCTCCTCAAAGGAGCTGTCAACGCGGCGCTTTGACGGGGAGGAAGCTGTGTTTGGGTCGTTAACCTGACGGTGAAATGCTCCGTGATGGGGGGCTTATGATTCCTGCGCGCACTAACACCGTCGTAACGCCGTCAGAATGGGTTCTGTCCCTTTGTTTGGGTGCTCTCAACAGCGTCAGTCGCCCTGTCAGCTGTCTGGGACTGGTGTGGAGCCGTCTGTCTGGTGAAGGGGGAGGAGAAGACAAGGAGAGAAGGAGAGAATTGGATGAAGAAAAGGAAGAAGGTGTAGTCTTGTTTTTTTCTTCCTCGGTCTTTGATGTAAGCCTGGATGGGGTACGGGCGATTTGTAAATGGTTAAGTGAATTCAGGAACTCATGCGTGCTTTCTTTTTACAGAAACCTGGCTGAGCGAAACAATGGCAGAGGAAAGTGTGGCGGCTGGTGGATTTAGATCTCCATGCACACTCAGAGATTATGAGGACTTTGGAAAGGAAAACGTGGGTGGCACGTGCCTGTACTTTGATGACTAACAGTATGACAGTGTCGACATGTCGCCGTTGGCCGTGGGCTCTGCAGCAATGAAATATGGGCTGGTACACCCATGGGGACGCTCCCTTGGAGGTTCTGTTGTGTCACATCCAGTGGCTATTACACAATGGCATCTGCCAGGAAAACAACTATTCCCTTGACGTCTAAATGGAATGCCTGCACCCTATGTAAACACAGCGCAGGCTCCCTAGAGTGGTGCAGGTTTGCTCCCAGCTGATCTGTTCGGCAGTTGAGGACAGTGCTTCTCTGGGTCCCACCCGCACCTTCCAGTGTTATCTTTTTCTTGTCTTGAGCGAAACAATGACGAACAAGAATGTAGCGGTCGATGGGTTTGAGACTCCATGCACACACACCCTACAAACATAGACTGTGGGGTAGAGGGGAAGAGAACCCAGGTAGCGTATTGCTACATTTCAATGATAAAAACGATGTGACAGTGTCGGCAGCACAATGAACAGCAGCTGAGCAGCGGGAGGTGGAAACTCACATCACTACCCCCATGAGAGCCTGACACCTGCCAGGTGATTGTTGGGTCGTGGACATGTCTCTCTGACTGCTGGGCAGGACACTGTGTTTTGACCAGGCGTCTCCGCCTTGGCTTAAGGCTGTGTCAGGCCGATTGACATAGGCTAGAACACCAAGGCTACATCAAAATGTTGTTATGCCCTGTATAGTTATGTGTGGGTATTGCCTTCAGTTGTGACAAGTTCCTAGCATAACATTATCCGTCTCCAAAAAAAAAAACCCGAAGTCGGAGTGTGTGGCTGCCCACGTGGCGGGGTAATCAAAAACGGTCACACACATAATGTTCTCATCCCCAGCTGATGCATTTGTACCTTAATGTTCAAGTACTTTAGCTGTTTGGACGATCCCCGAAGTCCTTTTTAGCCAAGGTACGACAACAACAGCAACCACAACCACAGCCACAACAACAACAACAACAACAACAACAACAATCAGGCGTCTGCAACGAGTTTCGTGATCTGTTGTTCATGCTTTTTTGTATGCACTACCGTGTCATTGTTGGAGATAACAATCTGCTTTTTGTATGCACTACCAGTGTCACTGTTGGAGATAATAATCTGCTTTTTTGTGTATGCACTACCGGTGTCACTGTTGGAATATAAATAATCTGCTTTTTTTGTATGCACTACCGGTGTCATTGTTGGAGATAATAATCTGCTTTTTTTTGTATGCACTACCGGTGTCATTGTTGGAGATAATAATCTTCTTTTTTGTATGCACTACCGGTGTCACTGTTGGAGATAATAATACTGCTTTTTTGTATGCACTACCGGTGTCATTGTTGGAGATAATAATCTGCTTTTTTTGTATGCACTACCGGTGTCATTGTTGGAGATAATAATCTGCTTTTTTGTATGCACTACCGGTGTCACTGTTGGTAGATAATAATCTGCTTTTTTGTATGCACTACCGGTGTCATTGTTGGGATAATAATCTGCTTTTTTTGTATGCACTACCCGGTGTTATTGTTGGAGATAATCATCTGCTGTGTTCAATTATTTTTATTTTACAAAGTGTTGACTTGTCCCACCGAACATAGTTTTGGAGAAAAAAAAAAACAATCACGTCATACAGTGGCAGCATTTCTCCGTTCTTTCCACATCCCACCCCACCCCCCAACCCCCCTTCTGCAAAACCAGTGGCTGTATCCGAACCGGCGATGTTTGGTCTGCTATGATAATCCAGGGTTGTCGACACACATGAAGACTGGGTCATTGGTGAAGAGCCAATGTAAAGGCTTGG
>JADBJO010001227.1:335000-343544 GCA_016801955.1 Conus betulinus | reverse complement strand
CTCCTGTGGACACTGCTTGTATACACAAGCAGTGGAGTTTTGTGTGTATGACCGTTTTTCACATCCCGCCATTAAGGCAACCATACTCCATCTTCGGGGAGGGGTGCATGCTATGTGTAACGTGTCATCCATACCAACGGCCAAACTGGCCTTCTCTTCCAAAAGTTGGTGATGGGATTTTACATGGTGCAAGATGTTGTGCGTGCGTTCACACACGGAAACCTTGGTTTATAGTCGTTCATTCGAAGGACTGGCATGGGAAATGGAGTCAGAACCAATGTTAACTCTGAGGGAAAAAATCCCCCTGTACCAAAATTTTTAACCACACAACCCCAGGAACACGAGTCTGGCGCTCTATCAACCGAGCTATTCCGGCCCCCTTTTTATTTCACCACTTTCCACACATTTAAAATGCTTTACAACTGCAGCATTTTAAGTGCACCTGCTGACAGGTAAATTGCACAATGGATGAAGATGAAAACTATCAAGCAGTGAAACATTTGCCTTGAGTTTAATTTCCAAGGAATGTAAATGGCTCAATCAGTGTTTGCAATCAGCGATAGCCGTTGCTGCAGCAGAAGAACTGTTATGTGAACACTGAACTATCGTTGTGAATGTGGATGTTTTTGAGGTGAGAGGGAACATGAGTGACAGCGGAAACATGAGGTTTTTTTTGCAGAATATGAACAGGGATGTGAAATGCCATAATTTTTTATGTCTTGTCAAGTATTGATCTATTGACTGTCTGTACTTCATTTGGTGAACTTGTCCTGCAGTTGTACCTACAAGACCTGTCTGCCCTTTTGCGGGGTTTTTCCAACAGTTTCTGTCATCTCTTAATAGAAAATAACATTATAACGTTTACTGCCAAACAGAGATTAATGCTCCACTATGAATAAAACATGACTAAAATGGTGCTTTGGGACCTTAAGCCTCTCTGGGCATTGAACAATGACCCAAGTTGCGAATGAAATGGAGAATGAAGTGCGTGTGCGATGAAGTGGCAGACTTCTGCATATTTCCTGTGCATGTTTGATCAGAACCATCAGAACGAGTACAACTCTTCTTCAGCGTTCCAGTATCTGGTAGCATGTGTGAACTTGTTTTACCCTGTTGGGATACTCACACTATACTTGAGAGTATAGTCAGTTCACTCCGACTTCATTGAGTGCAGAAATTTGTGGGAAGAGGTTGTGGAAGAAGATAGATAAAAGATATGTAGGCAGAAAGGACAGTAGACGACAGTACAGCAAAAGGAGACAGAGTTAATGAGAGCGAAAGGAAAAGGGGACATTACTAGCACAGAATGTCCAGAAGGAGGGGGAACTATTTCTACAAAAGACCCCTCGGTATCCCCACAGAGGACAAGTACAACTGAATACCACCTATGTGACCCTGTAGCAGCGCATAATTTCCTATGGTAATTCCTCATGCCATCTCATGCTGATTGCTGCCTGTAGAATGGTGATGCCAGGGCGGGGTAATGGACTTTGAGTAGGAGGAGGGGGATGTATGGCTGGGGGTGGGGTGGGGTGACAGCATGGAGGATAGGATAGAAGGAGGGGATGGGGGAGAAAGAAGGGGATGGAGGGGGAACAGTATCAAATGGAATCCATCCATGTATATGCATACGAAAGCAGAATATTCACAGCAGAACTTGTGCTGAAAATCCTGGCTTTTGAGAGCAGATGTTTCCGACAAATGCCCAAAGACTACTATGAATGAAAGACATGTCCCTACAAGCTTCGCTATGAGGACGTAAAACTCAACCATTCATGTCAGACAAATGCATCTCCATATCTGAAACAAGGAACAAAAACCAAATCACTGCTTCAGGCAGCAAGCCAAGGCCTATGTTCTCAAGAAGGGGTTTTTGTGGGTGATATCTTACATACATCAGATCAGAACAGGTACCACTGAATTCCTCCAAAGTGACTGAGCAGCAGTGTAGGCTCTCCTGCTCTGAGTTGCCTCATGAGGACATGATATTGATTGGTCTGTGTGAACTTAAGGCTGGGTCAGTACAAACATGGTGTTGGCTGTGTGTTGGATGGCTGTAATAAGACAAGCCACATCCTTCCAGCCCACGGCTGAAGGAGTGTACAAACAGGGCGAGTTCGATAATTTTGTGATCATTGGATTGATGTTGTTGTTGTTGTTGTTGTTGTTGTTGTTGTACCCTGGCTAAAAGACTCCAGGGATCATTCAAACAGACAAAAGTACTTGAACACTACGATAAAAATGCATAGCTGGGGATGAGAACATTACGTGTGTGACCGCTTCTTGATTGCCCCACCACGTGGGCAGCCACGCTCCAACTTTGGGGGATTTTGGAAAACTGATAATGTTATGCTAGGAGCTTGTCACAACTGAAGATAATCCCCGCATAACTATGCAGAGAGCATAACAACATTTTGATGTAGCCTGGTGTTCTAGCCTATGTCAATTGGTCTGACACAGTCTTAAGCCAAGGTGGTGATCATTGGATTTATTTCAAAGCTTCTCAAATTTGCCCTGTTGCAGGTCAGTGTGAGGAGCTGCTGACCAACTGTATGACCAAGAGTACGAGGCTCACGTGCTGGCGGCGGTGTCTGCTACCAAGGCCCTCTTCTTTGAACCCTACTTGATGGAGGACCCCCACTACCCACCCACCTACAGCCAGTCTCAGCTGAACCAGCAGGTGCTCTTCGCCGCCGCACAAGGGGTGAAAGGGGGTCACAGGACAATCTGTCTGCCGGGAAGCGGCAGAGGAGGAATGGGTAGGGTTCCAGTGTGATATCAGCTGTGATGATGTTGTTGCTGTTGTTGTTGTTGTCATACCCTGGCTAAAAGACTCCAAGGATCATCCGAACAGCAAAGTACTTGAACACTATGGTACAAATGCATCAGCTGGGGATGAGAACATTACGTGTGTGACTGTTTTTGATTACCCCGCCACATGGGCAGCCACACTCCGACTTCGTGCGGATTTTTTGAGACTGATAATGTTATGCTATGCAGAGCATAGCAACATTTTGATGTAGCTGTGATGATAAGTTGCAGATATTTTGATAAGTAAATGAAATTGTAATGGAGAATGCATATGAACACACACACACACACCCGCGCACACCACATACTCACACCACACACGCATGCACGCATATATGCACGCACGCACGCACGCACACATGCACGCACACTCTCTCTCTCTTTCACAAACACACAGGCACGTATACATGCGTACATGCACACACAAGCATACATGCGTGCACACATCCCTTTAAGAAGAACATGAGGATTATTAACCAGAATAACAAGAGCAATCAAGAATATCATTCTCTTCCTGCTCCTCCTCCTCCTCGTTACTGCACCCATCATTGCCACTACTGCCATCATCACTGTCAGTGACGTATCATAACATACAATGATATACTCATAACTACAAGAAACATAGCTTGAATGTAACATAATAAAAGTTTCACTGATCACAAAAAAAAACAACAACAGCAAGTATCTGAAGTATGATTAGAAAATAATACAATAATGCTAATTATCAGTGTCATCAGAAGACATGAAAAAAAGTCCCCATGAAAAAGTACCCAAGGCCCTCCTTCTTTTCTTCTTCTTCTTCTGCGTACGCAGGCTGATACTCCTACTGACACTCCCTGTATAGACAGGCAGGTATTGATCCCATCTGCCCAACAAAGGGAATGGAGTTTTGTGTGTGTATGACCGTTTTTTTATCCCGCCATTAAGGCAGCCATACTCCAGCTTTGGGGAAGGTGCATGCTATGTGTAAGGTATCATTCATACCAATGGCAAAACTGGCCTTCTCTTCCGAAAGTTGGTAATGGGATTTTATGTGTATGCAAGATGTGCGTGTGTTCACATATGGAACCTCTGTTTATAGTCTCATTCGAAGGACTGTATGGGAAATGGAGTCAGAACCAGAATAGATCTAGTTGCAACAAAAGTGAAACGACTGCAGGCAGAAGGTTAGCGTCGCGGGACTCTCGGCTGGGAGGTCGTGGGTTCGAATCCCCTCAGAAGTCATGTGGGTTTTTCTGCCCCGACCGGCTCCTACCCAGAGTTGAGTTTGCTGCGGACTCAGTTGGGAAGACTGGGACCACACAGTCGAGTTTCATCCACTTAATGGATGCGTTTCTGAGAGTGTGTGCTCAAATTTCCTGACCAACACTGCAGGTGTCTGTATCTCTCGGGCCTGGTTGACGCCGGGATATTATGAAAGGAAGCGTAGAGTACAGCCCTGTCATGTAGTCTCAGACCGAAATGGAAATCCGTAGCATCATCATAATAATCATCCTCATTCTCATGGATCAGCATAAAAAAAAAAAAGTCTCAAATTCTGTGGCCCTTCAATGCCCTGCTCTCATGGTGACCTCAGTTTCGATGTCCTCTCCGCGTCTGTGGCCTTGGTTTGGTTCCGTCGGGGTCACCGGTATCGGCGAGTCCATGGGGGCTGTCGTTGGACGGACGTGGTGGCGCCCTCCAGAGGGAGAGCTCACTCACGCCAGCTCCGCGACTAAGCAATTATTGTCGTCAGTAGGGGGCCTAGTAGGTGGTGTCCTGCGTATGTTAGATCAGAACAGGCGCCACTGAACACCACTGAAGTGACTCGGCAGCAGTGCAGTGTCTCCTCCGGTGGGTTGCCTCCTGATGACTTAACATTGACTGCTACCTGTGGATTGCCGGTGCCGGGGCTGCGGCGGGGCCGACCGGGCTGTGGCTGTGGACAGGGTGTCGGAATGAGCGGCGTGGGTGCACTGCCTCTGGGGTGGCGCAGAGGTTGGGACAGCAAAAAAAAAAAAAAATTAATAAAAAAAAAAAATAACGAAAATGCACTTAGCTTTGATCGCTTCAGAACCAGAATGTTAACTCCAAGGGAAAAATACCCTGTACTGAAACGGATTTGAACCTGCAACTCTTGCATTACGAGTCCGGTGCTCTACCAACTCAGCTATTCCAGCTCCCACAAGGCCCTCCAATTTTCAATAGACCACACCCCTTCCTTTCAGCTCTGTCGGTATTATTTCCATTCTACTCATTAGATGCTGTCAATAGGCCACACCCCTTCCACTCAGCTCTGTCGGTATTATTCCATTCTACTCATCTGATGCTGTCAGTAGGCCACACCCCTTCCATTCAGCTATGTCAGGATCATTCCATTCTGCTTATCTGATGCTGTCAATAGGCCACACCCCTTCCGCTCAGCTCTGTCTGTATTATTCATTCTACTCATCTGATGCTGTCAATAGGCCACCCCACCCCTTCGACTCAGCTCTGTCTGTATTATTCATTCTGCTCATCTGATGCTGTCAATAGGCCACACCCCTTCCACTCAGCTATATGTCTGTATTATTCATTCTACTCATCTGATGTTGTCAATAGGCCACGCCCCTTCCACTCAGCTCTGTCTGTATTATTCATTCTACTCATCTGATGCTGTCAATAGGCCCACACCCTTCCACTCACTCAGCTCTGTCTGTATTATTCCATTCTACTCATCTGACGCTGTCTCAGGTCGGCGAATTTGTCCCGAGGATTGTCGGTGAACCCAGCCATGATCACCCATCATTTGAAGAAGAGGGACCCTGGGAAAATGATGAGCACCTCCACCAAGGGAGCCGCCGACCTGCCCATCTCTGAAGACGTCATCCAATCCATCACCACCTTCTGTTTTCCTGGTGAAAGAGAGAGAGTGGGAGAAAGAGAGACGCAGAGAGAGAGACAGACAGACAGACAGACAGACAGACAGAGAGAGAGAGGACGGTGATTTCAGTGATATATATGACCAATGACAGTATTGCAAACAGATCCAAGTTTTGCTGTGCATCTCTGGTCGGTTCACATTGATACAGTTGAGTTTTGATACTGTTTGATGTAGTTCGTAGGAATGTTCCATGTGATGTTTATTTATAGGTTCTTTATCAAAGAAGGTGTGTACAGGCAACAGAAGTGCATCATGGTTCCAGAGACTTCCTGATAGGCCTAAAACTTCTAGGAAGGTTCAAGAAATTGTTTTTCAGTTATTCCACTCATTTTGAGTGGCTATGTAACTTTATGTTTTGGAAGCTTTCTAGAATATTCCAAGCGTTCTGACTGGCTGTATTATGCAATGGTTCTCAAACATTCCATGTAACATACAGTAAATAAGCGGATATGCGGCTGTTTAAGACAAAGAGAGTTACTTGTAAATTTTGTAGGAATTGACAGACATGTTTCTCTTTGTGACTGTTAATTGTCATATGAAGACTTAATGTGTGCATCTTCTCTAGGGATCATTTGTAAAACTCTGACTTTGTTATTACAGTTGATCTCTTCTCCATGTGGGTGTCGTTTAAAAGAGAAATGTGAACCAGTTCTTTTCGTCATTTATCTTAGTCGGATTAGTACTTCCACTGAAGTGTCTTTAACTCTTTCATTGCCACAGCGGCCACATGGCTTAGTACAGTCAGAATGCGATAGTGGCTGCTTTGCATCACAAACCTGCTGTGATTTATTTTTTTGTTTATGTATGTTTTTTCTTTCAGGTTTTATATGTGGAATAGATTTTACATGAAGAAGGTGTATAAATGTTAAAATTTGGTTACATATGATTGTAGTACCCAACTGTAGCCCTGCTGCACAGCTGGGTTTGAAATGCTTGCAGCTTTGGGGCAGCTGGCAGTGAAAGGGTTAAAAAAAAAAAAAAGGATGACCGTTATATGACAAAATGAGGAAAACAAGGGGAAGGATAGTGATTAAGGCCGTGGCTGTGGTTGTCGGGCAATGACAGACTAAGTCAAACAAAAATTGCATATAGAGGGCTTCTGATCTTCCATTACGTTCACCTGTTGACAGCCATCAGTGGCGTATTAATCTGTGCACTTTTTTTTAAGTCTGTAATCTGTGATATCTTTAACTCTTAACATTTTTTGAGATTTTCGCATTTTGCATGAATTTTTCATAATTTTTTTTTTAACATTCTGCGCATTATTTCTAAAATAATAATATTTTTGTGATGAGTGTGTCTGTTTCGGGTTTTTTAGGGGATACATTGCTTCAGATAACAAAAAATGTTGTTTTAAATACCATCATTCTGGGAAGAAAACCATCGATCACCGGTGATTGAAATTCAAGGGATAGAACATAAGAGAGTTAAGGAGACATTTGCACTTAAAATTTCACTTATCTGTTTCAGATTGTGTAGTAAGTAAGTGTTACTTTTTACCTTGTTATACATATTTGTGTTTTGGCTTGTTTTCAATAACACTTTAAGTTACCCCCTGTTACATGGTGCAAATTTCTCAGTAACACTTAAGTTACCTCTGTTACACAGTGTAAATTTCTCAGTTACACTTAAGTTACCTCTGTTACATGGTGTAAGATTTTCTGAAGTCAAAGCCCAGACAACAATGGCTGGAACCTGTCCCCAGATGGAAAACTCTGTGATATGTTGGACGCAGTGGTCTCTGAGCAGTCAGTTCGGTGTGAAAGTTGTTGTTTCTGTGGTTATGACTGAACACACTAGGCACACAGTTAAACATCGTTCTTCTGCTTTGTGGTGATGATGATGATGATGAAAGTTGTTTTTGAGACGCAGGAGAATGAAAGGTTTGAACTTTGTGTTATTCAGATGATGTGCGCGTGTTCCGTGAACGGCAGGAGGATCTGATCCACTTCCTGGTGTTGACGGACGTGTCGGGGAACAAGACGTATGCCACCTGCATCACCTTTTACAAGCCGTATATCATAGAAAAGGTCTGTGTGCGTATACCACCTGCGTCACCTTTTATAAGCCTTATATCATAGAAAAGGTGTGTGTGCGTATACCACCGTACTATCTTTTATAAGCATTATATGACAGAAAATGTCTGTGTGTGATTGATTCTTGTATCACCTTTTATGAGCCATGTAGTATAGTAAACTCTGATGCGCATTTGCTACCTTTGTGTTGGTGGTCTTCAGTTTAACATCTCTTCATTGAAAGTGCTGTTAGACGATTTAGAGCACTGCCTGTTTCTGTGTGTGCATGTGCATATTGTATAGGTGCAATTGAAACACAGATGGACAGAAATGTATATGTTAAAACAGACTCAACACATACTCAACATACAAATTACGAAGCTAATTTTTTCCTGTCCAATATTATGCTTAATGGAAAGACACAAAGCTAATGTTAACAAAAACATGATTATGCTGGCATGCACACACACACGCACGCACACACACACATACACACACACACACACACACACACACACACACACACACACACACACACACACACTCTCTCTCACGCTCACACACACACACACATGCACACATACATACATACACACACACTCATACACATGCATGTACATGTGCACACATGCATGCTCTCTCTCTATCGTCTTTTCTTTCTCTCATACTGTCTCTGTCTTCTCTCTCTCTCTCTCCAGCCCTGATGTGGCCCTATGCGGTTGGCTGGGCTATAAGCAACATTACCTTACCTCTCTCTTTCTCTGTCTCTTTCTCTCTCTGTCTCTTTCTCTCTCTCTCTCTCTCTCTCTCTCTCTC
>JADBJO010001227.1:302500-330000 GCA_016801955.1 Conus betulinus | reverse complement strand
TGTGTATCTGTGTGTGTGTGTGTGTGTGTGTGTGTGTGTGTGTGTGTGTGTGTGTGTGTATGAGGGGGGGGGGATGTTTTTTATATGCCTGAATGTGGTTGCACATTCTGGCATGTATTCTGTGTGTGTCTGTATCTATGAATGTGCTGAATATGTTTGCGTATGTGCAGTGAATTTGCCAATAAAAAATGATTTTAGAACCATTGATGCTGATATGTATGAGTGTGTAGCTCAGGAATACTAAACTCCACACAAGAGGCATTCAAGCATGATGTCTACATTGTTTTACTATGAAAATATTTTGCCCATATATACAAATGACAATATTCTGCTGATTTATACAGTTGACAATCTTGGAATGTTTTGTTTTTTGTGGATTGAATTTCATTGGAATGTTTTGGGGTTTTTTTGATTGAATTTCATTTCAGCATTTAACCTACTAATACAACTTGAAAGCTTGAACAATTAAGATAAAAAAAAAAAAAATTCCCAGGCTTGGAGTTTTGTAGGTCAACTGAATATACTGGGACGTTCAATCCCTATGTTGTTCCAGTCTTTCCTGTACTTCATCTTGCCGTTCCGCTGGCGGTACACGTATGTGCCCATCCTGTCGCCCTCCTCTCTGGAGCTGCTGGAAGCCCCGGGCACATTCATGATGGGCTGCCACAACCGTCACCTGGAAGTTGTGAAGCAGGTATGGATTTCATCAAAGAATGATTGTGTCTGACTCTTTGACATGGTGAGGAAGAAGAAGTGCCTCCGTTTCAATCTTTGAAAGTTTATGTGATAAATCCACCAAACATGAACACAACGAATCACGAGACAAAACATGACGCTTTTCAACCTCTTAGGTCTTCTTCAAGAAAAATAAACAACACTCAGGACAATGGAAATGAAGAGAGAGCGAGCGATCACTTATCTGACCAGACTTGCACAAGATGAGCGTTGAAGCAAAGAATCTTCATTTTTTCTGTGTGCAGTTTACCGTGCTGAAAAAAGACCTAAGAGGTCGAAACGCAGGTCGAACATCATGTTTTGTCTTTTGTGATTCATTTGTTCATGTTTGGTGGATTTGTTTTACTTAAACTTCTAAAGGTTTGTTTAAGTTTTTGCCTGCAGTTGCTGCACTTTTGTAACTTACCTTCATTTTAGTTGTTTTTTTTCTTTCTTTCTTTTTTTTTTTTTTTTTTTTTTTTTTTTTTTTTTTTTTTTTTTTTGCTGTCCCATCTACTGTGCTGCACCAGTGGCATTATTCCATGCTGTTCAATCGGGCACCCTGTCCATCACCTCCTCCTGGTTTTATCTGGTGGTAGCTTAGGTACCAACAGTCTTAGAGGGAAACAGCCCGTATAAAGTGATTGTGAGGCTTATCGTTGTGTTGAGGCCTTTGGTGTGTGTGATGCCTCCAAGTCATAAGTTCATGGGAACTGCTGTTGGACGGACGTGGCTGTGCCCTCCAGGAGACAACTCTGATTCTCACTGGATCTGCGACGAAGCAATCATTATCATGAGAAGGGAGCATATCAGATGTAGTCCTGCGTATGTTGGATCAAAACTGACACCACCAAAGTGACTCAGCGGCAGTGCGTTGTCTCCTTCAGTGGATTGCTGCATGATGGCTTCATAGTGATTACTCCCTGTGGATTGCCAATGTATTGGTGGCAAAGAGACACAAGCCAGGGTGTGTGTGGCTGTGAATGAATGATGAATGAGGATTGTGTGGATGGCGGTAATGCCACTTCTTCTTCTTCTGCGTACGCAGGCTGATACTCCTGCAGACACTCCCTGTATAGACATCTGCCCAACAAAGGGAGTGGAGTTTTGTGCGTATGACCGTTTTTTATATCCCACCATAAAGGCAGCCATACTCCAGCTTTGGGGAAGGTGCATGCTATATGTAACGTGTCATCCATACCAAAGGCCAAACTGGCCTCTCTCTTCTGAAAGTTGGTGATGGGATTTTACGTGTGTGCAAGATGTTATGTGTGCGTTCACACACGGAACCTCGGTTTATAGTCTCATTCGAAAGACTGCATGGGAAATGGAGTCAGAATGAATGTTAACTCCGGGGGAAAAATCCCACTGTACCAAAACGACCCGGTGGAGATTCGAACCTACAACCCTTAGATTACGAGTCCGGCGCTCTACCACTGAGCTATTCCGGCCCTGGTAATGCCACTGAAGTGACACAGAAGATGAGACAGCAAAAAAAAAAAAAAAAAAAAAAAAAAAAAAATTCCTGATATTACCTCCCCTTCCTTCTCTCTGCCTTGCCCTCCAGATGTAGTCTTATGTATTTATTTTCAAGTTTGTGTACTGTTAGAATTACCTGTGCAAATTTCCATGTAAGTACATTGATATCATTACTGAAATTCATAAGATGCATTTTTTACAAAAAGGTAGCAGTATATTTTCTCACCCACATTGTTCTGCCTAAAGAAACATGCAGTTCATTCGTTTTCGGTATCTGAAGTGTTGATTGAAAACAATCAAGTCCAAACTGAAAAAAAAAAAAAAAAAGAAGACTTACCTTCTCAGAAACATCTTTGCAGATTGACGGGCTGGTGGTGGTAGACGTGGATGAAGGGACCATCCAGGTGAACTCGGAGCGCTCCTTCATGCAGCGTCGGAGCAGCGTCATCAACTTCATGGATCTGCAGGCAATTCCCGACATTCCGGAGGCCTCGGCTACCTTCTTCAAGAAAATCTGCAAAAGGGTCAAGTTTCAGCTGGAACTGTCGGATGTCAAACGGTGAGAAACACTTTGAGGCCTTTGTGACATGTCTTTTCTGTTAAGGTCAGTAAGGAGAGGAAGAAAAAAGCAAACGAAAAAATTGCTGGATACGATTGCAATTTTGCCGTTTTGTTGATTGATTTTGTTGATGATCGTGTTGATTTTTTGCAGTTCAAACTAAGCGATAACTAGCAAAATTTCAGTCTTCTAGGTCTGCCATCACTTCATGTGCGTAATGAAGAGCGGCTGAAAATAAAATTGGGTCAGATGGCAGAGCACAAGCACTATGGCTGAATTTTGAACATTAAAATGGCAAAATGCTACACTTTGTGCTTTTGAGGCCTTAGCAGTATTGATTTGCACACCTGAGTGATGAGACTGTAACTAAAACAGAGTCGTTGATGCAGAACACAATAGCAAGGTGACCTAGGAGGTTGATTTGATATGTATATATATAAATATGATTGATTATTCTGACTGTCTGAAATTCAGAGCGGAAAATCAGTTTAGTTTTCAGGAGTTCAGGAGTGTATTTATTGGCTGTTTTGTTAGTTATTCTCTTGTCTCTTCACCAGTCCATTTATGGATATATTCTTTTGTTTAGTTATTTGATTATTCATTGAATTGTTCATTCATTTGTTGATTTGTTTATTCTTTTGTCATTAATGTGTTCATTCATTGCCTCTTTTTCAGGTGTGCGTTCATTCATTCATTTGTTTACATATTTGTTCATCCAGCCGTCCACTCATATGTGTGTGTGTGTGTGTGTGCATATGTGTGTGTGTGCATGCATGCGTGCGTGTTGCGTGCATGTGTGCGTGCCTGCGTGCGTGCATGTGTGTGTGTGTGTGTTCTGCGCCATTCCAGGCCGTTTTACTACGACATAGAACAGGAGCGGATGTTCCGCATGAAGAAGTGTTTGCAGTTCAACACAGAGATCAGCTTCGCCTTCCTGGAGCTCATGGTCAATCTCTTCAGGTCAGCACCTTTGGGAAAGCCTTTGTTGTCTACAATCATGTGTGCCCTCTTTGTGGGATGTCTGAGATCATGCCTTTATTCCAGTGTTGAGTAAACGCACATTTCTGCAGTAAGAGAAGGCCATGCCAGTGTCAAATCAGTGCTGATCTGTGCGAAATGGAAAAGGCCAGGGTTGAAACAAGATGAAAAAGGGTGTACCAGTGTTGAATAGATAGTCAGTTATGCATGGTAAAAAGGCTATGCCAGTGGAATACATGATAATTTAAGCCAGATCCGAAAGCTCTGTCTGTTTTTAGCAATTGTGTAGAGAGGATCAATATGCCATGCAGTCTTGAAGGAAAGCAATAAAGGGCATTAGGCCAGTCTTGAAGGAAAGCAATAAAGGGCTAGGCCAGTCTTGAAGGAAAGCAATAAAGGGCTAGGCCAGTCTTGAAGGAAAGCAATAAAGGGCTAGGCCAGTCTTGAAGGGCTAAAGGGCTAGGCCCAGTCTTGAAGGAAAGCAGTAAAGGGCTAGGCCCGTGTGGAATACAGGTAAATTTGTGCATGATGAGATGGCTATGCGAGTGCTGAAATTAATGTTAATTTGAGCAATATCAGAAGACTTTTCAAGGTTAGTTGAGTAAAGTGTGCAAGATGCGTCTAGTCTGTGCCAGTTTAGAGTAGTAAATGCAGACTTGCAGAGAGAGGAAAAAGCTAAGCTGGTTTTGAATACACTTAGGTTTGCACGAGATCAAAAGACATTTTCTTCTTGATTAATTTACTTACACAAGATTAAAAACAACAAACCTTTGGCAGTCTGAAAAATGTGAAGATTTGTCCAAGATCAGAAGGGGTGCCAGTCTTGAATATTGTTTTTTTTTTTTTCAATCTGAATTTTCTTTTATTTATTATTACTTGTATGTTTGCCCTGCTCAAGTACTAATGTCAGATGTGTGGTACACAGACATGTTTAGGGCTTCTTTCACTGGGAATGAAAATTCCTAGCTTGTTCCGTGCGCCTTTTGTTCAAGTCTGTGCTACCTGGAGAGGGGAGAGAGTGAAGAAGGCGGGGGGGGTTGAGGGGAGCTTACTAGCACTGGCAACAGAGGCTTGAGTACATTATTTAAAAAAAAAAAAGAAAAAGTTTTAATTACAGACAGAAAAACTTTTCACTTTTTTTCTGCGCTTAGGGGCAGCCCCTCTCTGCTGACAGTTATGATGATGATGATAGTAATGATTGTATGGTTAGAACGATGATTGGTTATAAAGATGTTGATGAACACAATGTGTAAGTTTAACGAGGGCAACAATGATGATAGATGTGTACAATGACGACAATGGTAATAGAAATGGTTATAATGATGGTGACGATGATAACAGCGAGTCATGTTGATGATAGTGGCAGGTTCATTCCACTCATGATGAAAGTGTTGATAGACATGATGATGATGATGATGATGATGATGATGATGATGATGATGACAGATGATGGTGTTGATAGACATGATGATGATGATGATGATGATGATGATGATGATGATGTGACAGATGATGGTGTTGATAGACATAATGGTGACAATGATAATGATGATGTGACAGATGATAGTGTTGATAGACATCATGATGATGATGATAATGATGATGTGACAGATAATAGTGTTGATAGACATCATGATGACGATGATAATGATGATGTGACAGATGATAGTGTTGATAGACATCATGATGACGATGATAATGATGATGTGACAGATGATAGTGTTGATAGACATCATGATGACGATGATAATGATGATGTGACAGATGATAGTGTTGATAGACATCATGATGACGACGATAATGATGATGTGACAGATGATAGTGTTGATAGACATCATGATGACGACGATAATGATGATGTGACAGATGATAGTGTTGATAGACATCATGATGACGATGATAATGATGATGTGACAGATGATAGTGTTGATAGACATCATGATGACGACGATAATGATGATGTGACAGATGATAGTGTTGATAGACATCATGATGACGACGATAATGATGATGTGACAGATGATAGTGGTCATAGACATCGTGATGACGATGATAATGATGATGTGACAGATGACAGTGGTCATAGACATCGTGATGACGACGATAATGATGATGTGACAGATGATAGTGTTGATAGACATCATGATGACGATGATAATGATGATGTAACAGATGACAGTGGTCATAGACATCATGATGACGACGATAATGATGATGTGACAGATGATAGTGTTGATAGACATCATGATGACGACGATAATGATGATGTGACAGATGATAGTGTTGATAGACTTCATGATGACGACGATAATGATGATGTGACAGATGACAGTGTTGATGGACATGATGATGACGACGATGATGATGATGTGACAGATGATAGTGTTGATAGACTTCATGATGACGATGATAATGATGATGTGACAGATGACAGTGTTGATGGACATGATGATGACGACGATGATGATGATGTGACAGGGGAGTGATGCCAGCCTTGAGGGTGGAGGTGCGACACTTCAACAGGCAGTGTTCATGGACGGCATTGAACTGAACGACAAACCCTTCTATGAAATGGTGAGAGACAGAGAAAGAGAGAGAGAGAGAGAGAGATGGACAGACAGACAGAGATATGTAGAAGAAGAGAGAGAGAGAGCTTGGAGAGTGTGGGCAGAGTATGAGAGTGAGGGAAGGAAGAATGGCGACAGTCCTGTTTCTCTTTTCTAACCATACCTGTCTACGTCCCAGCACACACCCTTGATTAACTGCAGATGCAAGTATTTTGTATGTAATGACCCAGTCACATGTTGCCTGGTTTTTCTTTTTTACTATACATCAACTCTCTGGAATTCACACTGAGCTACGACTTGTGTCCTCATGACAAAGTGGCAGTCATGTGACTTTGACGTCTGCACGTCATTAGTATCCAGTCATGTGACTTTGACGTCTGCACGTCATTGGTGTCCAGTCATGTGACTTTGACGTCTGCGCGTCATTGGTGTCCAGTCATGTGACTTTGACGACGTCTGCACGTCATTGGTGTCCAGTCATGTGACTTTGATGTCTGCATGTCATTGGTGTCCAGTCATGTGACTTTTACGTCTGCATGTCATTGGTATCCAGTCATGTGACTTTGACGTCTGCATGTCATTGGTATCCAGTCATGTGACTTTGAGGTCTGCACATCATTAGTATCCAGTCATGTGACTTTGACGTCTGCACGTCATTTAGTTTCACTTTTGTCCGCAGCAGCTGCTGTGACGTATGCATGAGAACCCATGTATGAAAAATGAAAAGACACATGGGGCCGGAAACAGCTCAGTTGGTAGAGCGCCGGACTCGTGATCCTGGGGGGTTCCAGGTTTAAAATTTAGGTACAGGGGGATTTTTCCCCTCGAGTCAACATTGGTTCTGAGTCCATTCCCCACACAGTCCTTTGAATGAGACTATAAGCGAGGTTCTGGGTGTGAACACACGCACAGCATCTTGCACACACATAAAATCCCATCACTGACTTTCGGAAGAGAAGGCCAGTTTGGCCGTTGGTATGGATGACACACTACACATAGCATGCACCTTCCCTGAAGATGGAGTATGGCTGTCTTAATGGTGGGATAAAAAATGGTCATATGCACAACACTCCACTGCCTGTCTACACAGGCAGTGTCAGCTGGAGTATCAGCCTGCATATGCAGAAAGAAAGGAAGAAAAGTCTTTAGAATCCTTTTGTTTTTTTAGAAACCATGAAGTTTAAGATTAGAACTACTTAACAAACAGAGCAAACAAATTACAACACAGAAGTTCCTGAGCCTTCTTTGGGCAGGACAAGAAAAGGAAGGAAAAAAAAGGTTCTGGAGGCAATGCAGATTACTGCTGTAGGCCCACCTTGGCTTAAGGCTGTGTCAGACCAAATGACATAGGCTAGAACACCAAGGCTACAACAAAATGTTATGCTCTGCATAGTTATGCGGGGATTGTCTTCAGTTGTGACAAGCTCCTAGCATAACATTATCAGTCTCCAAAATCCCCCGAAGTGGGAGTGTGGCTGCCCACGTGGTGGGGTAATCAAAAACGGGTCACACACGTGATGTTCTCATCCCTAGCTGATGCATTTGTACCATAGTGTTCAAGTACTTTGGCTGTTCGGATGATCCCTGGAGTCTTTTAGCCAGGGTACGACAACAACAACAACAACAACAACAACAACAACAACACAACAACAACAACAACAACAACTGCTGAAGGAAGTGAGGCAAGCTAGGTAAAATGCTGCATCTCTACACTCAACTCTTCCCAACTAACAAAGCATGGTATCAGAAGCAGACCTTCCATTGACAAGGCAAATTATATTTTAAGAAGCAGAGGTGGAAATGGGAAACTTGGTAGCTGAAAGGTAAGAGAGAGAGAGAGAGAGAGAGAGAGAGAGAGAGAGAGAGAGAGAGAGAGAGAGAGAGAGAGAGAGAGAGATGTGATATGTACAAGGAAAACCTCTCTGTGTCAGGTGCTGTCGACGGACATGTTCAAAATGTTCATTGAGGATCGCCTGAATGAGCGGGTAGACTACTGGTCAGAGTATGAGATGAAGACTCGACCCTGGGCCAAAAAGGTCGGAGGTCTCGTGGACCACGCCAGTATGCCCCACCGCACCAAGTAAGTCACCGAATAACCGGTGTGTGTTTATGTGTGTTTGAGATGGTGGGATTGAGGAGGGGGAGGAAGATGATAGAGGGGGTGGGGGGGGGGGGCTAGAATAGCTCAGTTGGTAGAGCGTCAGACTCGTGATCCTGAGGTTGCAGGTTCGAATTTCGGTACAGGGGGATTTTTTCCCTTGGAGTTAACATTGGTTCTGACTCCATTTCCTATACAGTCCTTTGAATGAGACTATAAACTGAGGTTCCGTGTGTGAACGCACGCACAACATCTTGCACACACATAAAATCCCATCACCAACTTTTGGAAGAGAAGGCCAGTTTGGCCGTTAGTATGGATGACTCATTACACATAGCATGCACCTTCCCGGAAGATGGAGTATGGCTGCCCTAATGGCGGGATAAAAAAAACGGTCATACACACAAAACTCCACTCCCTTTGTTGGGCAGATGTCTATACAGGGAGTGTCCGCAGGAGTATCAGCTTGCGTACGCAGAAAGGAAGAAAGAAAAAGAGAGAGGGGGTGCAGAAAGAGGAAATTGGAGAGAGCAGAAAACATGGTTGTTTGCTTGTTTCCCTCCACATTGTTATTTTTGGCTGAGGTTAGACATGTTGTAAAGTATTCTGTTTGTTTTTATATGACCATATTTTTATGTAATCGTTGCGATGTGGGGTGTTTGTTTCCATGTTCACTGGTATTCCAGGTGCTGATTTCTGTGCATTTTCAGCATGATCTTGTGCGGGTTTATAACTCTTTTTTTTTTGCTTTAAGTCATTGTTATGTGATTCATGAATGTGTGTACATGTGCACATTATCAGTGAGATGTTTGTTTTTTAGAGACTTGTGTACCTGTCTGATTTTTGGTGTGTTCTGTACAAAATCTAATGAATATAATTTGTAATGAAAAGAACTGACCTTAAGAAAATTTGTCAAGTCTGTGGGGGGTGTAGCTATGGCATCTCATTAGCATACTGTGTCAAGTGTCGTGACCTCAAGCAATGATTCAAGCGCTGATCCTGTCAAGCCAGCTCTAGTCTTACTCAGTCTGCCACAGCAGCAACATGCAGATAAGCGCTAGCGGCAGTGAAGCCACATCTGTGTGTGAACATTCTGTGTTGATACGTGTATGCCTGTGTAGGTGTATCTGTAGGGGGACCTGCCACATGTTTTGCATCTTATTCCTTCTTCCGTTTCTCATCCTCATCTTTTTGTTGTTGTTGTTGCTCTTGTTTTTTTGTCTGATTCTTTGCTCTTCAGCCAAGATTCAGCATGGATGAAGTTTATGTATAATAATGTTTTTTTATCCCTGTATTAAGGTAGCGGCATTCCGTCTTCGTGGATGGTTTCTGAAGAGGATGCATCTCTGTTGGGTGTTGAGTTTTTGGTCATTCATCCCACTGGCATGGAAAGGTCCACTCTTCACCAAATGATGAAATAGGAATTGATGTGTGTGTCGGTTTGTTTTTTCACCACACTTTATTTCATGTCCAGACATTGGTTTAAAGTTTTGATTCAAAGGACTTGAAACAGTCGGGTGGTTCCACAGAGGCTGAGCCCACAAAGGGAGATTATCTCTGACTTGGTTGCCTCAAGCTGGCGTTGAACCCAGGACCCTGGGATCTGCGGAACACAGCTGTCTCCACAATGCCCGCCCAGCCCCCATGTTTGCAATGAGATTTTGTCTGCTGTGGAGGTGTCTTGGTTGTCGTGTTGTGGGTTGTCATTTGGCAAGGTTTGGTGTGACAGCATGGCTGATCTTTGCGTCCTTGGTGACGATTTGGTTTTCAGTGGAGGGGGACTGTAGGCGAGTTCTTCAAATGTTCCATTGTTTCCCAAGTTTCCTTCTCTCTTTCATTCATGTCCGCATTCATTGATTTTTTTTTTTTTATTATATACATGTCCAACCATATTCATTTTACATATTGTGCCTAATGTGTGATAGTTATTGATTTTCTTGACTGTTTCACCTCTTCGTCCAGTATACATGATTACTAACGGAGGAATCTTCCCAGCCTTGCATGATTTGGCTGTTCAGCTGGAAGACTGGGGCTGCTGCATTCAAACTGCCCTAACCCCAGATAGGGCATCAAAATTATTGCCATTCCACGCTTAGATTTTTTTTTCTCCCCTATTACATGGTAAATTTTCATTGTGGTTAAACAGTGCATAGCTTGTGAATTAATCGGGGTGAAGGGATTGTTTATTTCTTCATCAGCAGCAGCACATCTTCTGTGGACAGGTTGCATTACTGCATTTGTGATCAAATACAAAAAAGATCTGATAAAGCTGTTTCCTGCAACTGTGGAAATCGTTATGGCTTTAGGATTTAAGTAGAACAATAATTTGGTAAGATCATCTGCAAATATTTCATCAGAGACTAACCTCACTGTAAACTTGCACTGTTCACTCTTGATGCCCGAAAAAACTTACATTGTTCACTTTTGATGCCTGAAAAACTTACGTTGTTCACTCTTGATGCCTGAAAAACTTACTTTGTTCACTCTGATGCCTGAAAAACTTACTTTGTTCACTCCTGATGCCTGAAAAACTTACATTGTTCACTCTTGATGCCTGAAAAACTTACATTGTTCACTCTGATGCCTGCAAAACTTACATTGTTCACTCCTGATGCCTGAAAAACTTACATTGTTCACTCTTGATGCCTGAAAAACTTACATTGTTCACTCTTGATGCCTGAAAAACTTACATTGTTCACTCTTGATGCCTGAAAAACTTACTTTGTTCACTCTTGATACCTGAAAAACTTACTTTGTTCACTCTTGATACCTAAAAAATGAACTTTGTTCACTCCTTATGCCTGAAAAACTAACAAAAATACTCACTAAAATATGTGAGCTTTGTTCACACGGAATACTATTAAATAAAAGAAGTAACTTCATACTACTCTTTCTATATTCATCATTTATTTCATAGATTAAGGGTGAATTGTTTCCTTTGAACCAAGATTTGATGATGCATCTCTCATCAGGAGCAGGTGGACATACAAATTCATATTGCACGTACCAGGGGTGGACGTACGCATTCGTATTGCATGTACCAGGGGTGGACATACCCATTCATATTGCACGTACCAGGGTGGACGTACGCATTCATATTGCACGTACCAGGGGTGACGTACACATTCATATTGCACATACCAGGGGGGACGTACGCATTCACATTGCTTGTACCAGGGGTGGACGTACGCATTCATACTGCACGTATGAGGGGTGGACATATGCATTCGTTTTGCGCATATCAGGGGTTAAACGCTGGAAGAAAGTGTGAACTGTGAGTTCGTCAAGACAGTTAATCACTGTTTTCCAAAACTGTCCAGTGAAGCATCCTTCTGGCATCGTTGGTAGTTTCCAAGTGGTAAGTATTTCAGCAGCAAATGCAAAGAAGTTCTCATGATGACATTTTTATGCAGACAGCAACGGCGACCGCTGCGCAAACAGGTGTCGATATCCACCTTCTCCTCCTCGTTCTCCCAACGAGAACTGGAGGTGTTCAGACTGCCCACGCTGAATGATCCCAGGGGCCTATGTCAAGAATGCCATCGCTCAACTCAGCCGAGCTTTGGAGGTGAGCGAAAAGATGTAATTCACTGTACAATAAGCATACCTTTTTTGAGTTACATGTGTATCAAATTGATGGCATAAATCATCTTGGTTTTTGATGTGTTTTGTATGTGTGCACGCATGTGTGTGTGTGCATGTGCGTGTGCATGTGTGTGTGTGCGTGTGCTTTCCACCCTTTCCACTTCTCCCCATTTCCCCCTAAGAAGAATGCTGTTCATTTTTGACGATACATTGCCATCACAGCAAACTGTGAGTGCTGATGTCTGGCTGTGCAGCAATGCCGCGACCCCCTGGTGCGAGCCAACTACCTGTACCTACGTGGGGTGTTCTACTACGCTGCCCAGCAGTCCCCCATGAAAGCCCTGGACGACCTCCTGTCCATCCAGTCAGCTTACTCCCGTCTACTCCCCATCCAGTTAGTTGCTGTCTGTCTGCTGTGTGAAATTCAGGCTGGAGAACACTCCTCGGATCTGAGGATGTCTAAGAAAAAAAAAATACTGGATTTTTAGAAGCAGGAAGAGTGAAGATCTGAGACCAAAAAAAAAAAAAAAAAAAAAGTCTGCTGTAAAAAAAAAAAAAACCGCGAAACGCTTAACCTTAACCACCCAAAGTCTTGCACTGTATCCAGTTTTTCCAATCTGGGTTTCCATGATTCTATAGTCAACACAGTGTCACCCACGGTTATTATGGAATATCATAGGGCTCCTGCTTGCATTAATCAGACCAGTTAAGTGGGGGCAAATATGTAGGAGGAGGCAATGTTTTCAGCCATTTATCTGGTTGTGGTTCATGCGTAGGCTTCGTCTTTTGAGGGGAAATGTGATGTCTTGCGTGTTACGAATCATAAATCAAGGCAAGGCATCAGGGGAAAGCGCAATTCTCAGCTGCTGGAGGTTTAAGTGGTCTGAAAAGACTGCAAAGTTAGCAATTTCAACCGATGGCTTTCAAATCAGTTTCAGAAAGTGAACAAGCTGAGAAGGTCACGTTGTTGCTTATGACGAGAAAGCAAGATAGGGTTTTCAACACTGCTTAGATTCCATTTTAGCCGTGGGGCCTTCACCTCCCGCCCTCCTCCCACCATATCCCCCCCCCCCCCCCCTCTCCCCCGCCTGGACTGTTCACCAGGGCATTCCCCCTGGACCTCACCGGGACCTAGGCCCCAGTCTTTTTCAGAGATTTTTCAGTCAGCTGTTCTCCATCCTGAAACTTGTTCAATGTTTATGTTATGATGAATAAACATTTGGCAAATACAGGTGAAGGTTAGTGAGTCCTCCATCATCATCACAGCCATGCCTTATCAAAGATTTACAGCAACGACAAAAAAGAAAAGAAAAAGGAAGGGGGTGGGAGATGGGGGGTGGGGGTGGGGGGGGGGGTTAGGATAAGAAGATGTTACGGTGAATATGAAACCATTACTGTGGGTATATGACAACCATTACATTCTGTCAGGTGAAAATAGCCATTTCAGGTACCTGTCCAGAGGTGACTCTTGTTTTTTAGATTAACCTCTTCAGTAGTATCTGGCTTGTTTGTTTTAGTCTGCCCATCATGTAACAATGCTTCTATTTTTTTGTTGTATAACTGGGTTTTTTTTTCTTAATAGATTTATTGTATGTTAAATTTAGGCTGCCCTCTTTTTGTTGTTGTTGTTGTTGTTGTTGTTGTTGTTTATAGTTTTGCTTGTTTTCTAAATATCTTGATGGTTTTTTTTTGTCTTAGTAAAAGTGTACCATGTGGTCTAATGTCACACTGGAAATCATGTTTTTGTTTGTTAGGATTTGCTTGAGTTTTTCTTTTATTCTTTCCCCCACTTGTGTGTGTGTGTGTGTGTGTGTGTGTGTGTGTGTGTGTGTGTGTGTGTTGTGTTGATACTGGAAAGCTGTTTGAGGTGTTGAAAAGCACTGTAAAAATGTCCAGTAACTTTTTTTTATATTGTCAGTATCATTATGTTAGGATCCTCCTTGCTTGCCAGATATAGTATGTCATTGAACAGTACATTCCCTCCTTGTGGTAAGTCATTGACCAGTACATTCCCTCCTTACAGTATGTCATTGACCAGTACATTCCCTCCTTATAGTATGTCATTGAACAGTACATTCCCTCCTTACAGTATGTCATTGAATTGTCCATTCCCTCCTTATGGTATGTCATTGAACAGTACATTCCCTCCTTACAGTATGTCATTGACCAGTACATTCCCTCCTTATGGTATGTCATTGACCAGTACATTCCCTCCTTACAGTATGTCATTGAACAGTACATTTCCTCCTTACGGTATGTCATTGACCAGTACATTCCCTCCTTATGGTATGTCATTGAACAGTACATTCCCTCCTTATGGTATGTCATTGACCAGTACATTCCCTCCTTATGGTATGTCATTGACCAGTACATTCCCTCCTTACAGTATGTCATTGAACAGTACATTCCCTCCTTATGGTATGTCATTGACCAGTACATTCCCTCCTTACAGTATGTCATTGAACAGTACATTCCCTCCTTATGGTATGTCATTGACCAGTACATTCCCTCCTTACAGTATGTCATTGAACAGTACGTTCCCTCCTTATGGTATGTCATTGAACAGTACATTCCCTCCTTACGGTATGTCATTGAACAGTACATTCCCTCCTTGTGGTATGTCATTGAACAGTACATTCCCTCCTTGTGGTATGTCATTGAACAGTACATTCCCTCCTTGGGGTATGTCATTGAACAGTACATTCCCTCCTTGGGTATGTCATTGAACAGTACATTCCCTCCTTACATGTCATTGAACAGTACATTCCCTCCTTGCGGTATGTCATTGAACAGTACATTCCCTCCTTACGGTATGTCATTGAACAGTACATTCCCTCCTTGTGGTATGTCATTGAACAGTACATTCCCTCCTTATGGTATGTCATTGAACAGTACATTCCCTCCTTGTGGTATGTCATTGAACAGTACATTCCCTCCTTGTGGTATGTCATTGAACAGTACATTCCCTCCTTGTGGTATGTCATTGAACAGTACATTCCTTGTGGTATGTCATTGAACAGTACATTACCCTCCTTGTGGTATGTCATTTACATTCTTTCTTGGCACAACATGTTTTTTATTACTTTGCACAACATGTTTTTTGTGTACGTAATTTTGGGGAGGGGGGGGGGTGTATATGGGTGCGTGTGCATGCATGCATGTGTATGTGTGTGTGTGTCTTTGTGTGTGTGTGTTTCTCTGTGTGTGTGTGATATTTAGGGGGAATAGGCTGGGCAGGGGAATGTGTTGATTATTTTCCTCCCAAAAGTTGTGAATCTTTCTGTTCTTTTTTTGACAGATTACATCTTGTTTCATATTCCATAACATTTTTGTACTCCCAGTTCTGTCTGTCTGTCCGTGGTCAAAATGTGTTCCACTCGCTCCAGACAAAACTTCTGGGCTGATCTTTCTGAAAATTTGTAGGTATGTTCATTTATGGGTCATGGATGATGCTGATGTTTTATTTTACCAGAATAGCTGTTACTAACGGCTGTAATGGTCCAAAACGGTTTTTGTTCTTTATGGAGTATCTCAGCTGATCTTTTTGAGGGGATGACGTTCAGTAACAATGACGCGTTAGAAGTTTACATTTTGAGTGATGTCAGATACATTATGACGCCTGTTTGATTGTGACTTTTTTCAGCTTCCCCCCTCCCCACCACCGCATGTATTCAAGATAAACTGGGAGTACGTTTATATGCTTTGCATCTTGTTTTCCCCTCATACCCTCCGACCTCTTCCTCCTTAGATATCGAAATACTTCCTTCTCTTATCTTTCTCTAGCCACTTCACACCCTTTAACTGTCCTTTTTTTGTCTCTGAACATGGGAATCCTTTCATGTGTTACCAGACTATGTCGAGACTTACTGGCCAACTTGCCAGACGGGGGAAAGAGGAGATTCTGCGCCGCAAGGGAGTGAACCACATCCAGGAGCTGGTGCGCAGCAGCGAACACCTGACGGGCCGTCGTGGCTTTGTCGTGGATAAGGCCACCATTCCTCAGAATGACCTCAGTCAGTATATCGTGTGATGTGAATGTAGCTAGCCTCTTTCTGAATGACCTCAGCCAGTATAGTGCTTATCATTGATAAGGCTACCATTCCCTGTAATGACGACATCAGTGCAATTTCTTTCATTCTTCTTTCTGCGTATGCAGGCTGATATTCCTATGGACACTGCCTGTATAAACAGGCAGTGGAGTTTTGTGTGTATGACCGTTTTTTATCCTGCCATTAAAGCAGCCATACCCATCTTTGGGGAAGGTGCATGCTATGTGTAACATGTCATCCATACCAATGGCCAATGGCCAAAACTAGCCTTTTCTTCCGAAAGTTGGTGATGGGATTTTACGTGTGTGCAAGATGTTGTGCATGCGTTCACACACGGAACCTCGGCTTATAGTCTCATGCAAAAAAAACCCCCCCCTGTACCAAAATTCGAACCCGCAACCCCAGGATCACGAGTCCGGCGGCCCTACCAACTGAGCTGTTCCGGCCCCCCTATCAGTGCAATGTTGGTGTGGGGCACAATGCCCCGTAGTGATCTCAGTCAATGTAATGTTTGTGGTGGAAGCCATCCCCCAAAATGACCATCAAGGTAAATGATATGGTGGGGTTTTTTTTGTTAATGTTTTTGGAACCAAGAGTAAACACAGTAAGTTTTTTCTGACCATCAAGGTAAATGATGATACGGTGGGGGTTTTTGTTAATGTTTTAGGAACAAGAGTAAATACAGTTAGTTTTTCTGACCATCAAGTAAATGATGATATGGTGGGGGTTTTTGTTAATGTTTTAGGAACCAAGAGTAAACACAGTTAGTTTTTCTGACCATCAAGGTAAATGATACGGTGGGGGGGGGGGGGGGGTGTTAATGTTTTAGGAACCAAGAGTAAACACAGTAAGTTTTTCTGACCATCAAGGTAAATGATATGATACGGTGGGGTTTTTTTTGTTAATGTTTTAGAACCAAGAGTAAATACAGTTAGTTTTTCAGGCCCTTATCTCTCCCTCAGTTACTATACTAATACTGTAGAGAGAGAATGTCTTTGTTAACAATTCAGACACAGTTTCTGCTGCAAATATACAGTACACCCATCAGTATGGCAACTATCTCTTCTTGCATTATCGTAATGATGATATTGAGTATATCTTCATTATTACTTAGGCTACTTACTATTTCCTCTTCATTGTGCATAATAATTAGGAGTATATTTGTTTTTGTCAGTAAGGTCACTGTCTTCTCCAACTACCTCAAGCTATATTACGTTAGCTGTAATGATAATAATAGCCACGATGATATTGTTGACAGTAGTTGCTATAACTATGAGAGAATGAGATACCCCTGATGATGATTTCAATGACAGTAAGTGTTGACAGCCATAAGATGCACAATGATACTGTTAATGGTAGTCGTAAATTTGTGACGATAATAATGCCCACTGTGATATCGTTAGTGCAGATAACGTTCGGTACAGTGAACATTCAATACAGATAAAATGCAGTATGGGTAGCATTCGGTGTAGATAACACTTTAATCTGACAACATTCAACGCAAAACATACAGTACAGATACCATTCTTCTTCTTCTTCCGCATTCCAGTATTTGGTAACATGTGAACTTGTTTTACCCTGTTGGGATACTCACACTATATTCGAGAGTATAGGAGGGGGAGCAATTTGTACAAAAGACCCCCCAGCATCCCCATAGGGGAACAGATACCATTGAATGCAGATGACATTCAGTACCACTGAACAGAACAGGCATCACAGACCACCAGCAAAAGGACATAGAGGCAGTGACAGGGTTTCTACAGAAGAAAAAAAAGTGGTATTGATTGGGCGAAAGGTCGATCAAGGTTACTCAAATATCTGACTGTTTGAAAATGGGTAAATTCAATCCATATGTGTGTGTGTTTTGTCAGTGCGCGTGTGTGTGTGTATATGCATGTGTGTCTGTGAGTGTGTGTGTGTGTAGTGTGAACATGTGTACATTTATGTGTGTGTTTGTATGTATGTGAGTGAGCATGTGTGTGTGAGTGTGCGCACATGCCTGCATGAAGGTGTAATGTCACTTCATTTAAATATATTCCACCCCAGACTGAACGGCGGACATATGATGTGTTGTGTACTCAGGTTTGGAGGAGTTTGTGGAGACTGTGTCGCTGCTGGAAATGGTGACAGACTACGACACCATCCAGAGACTGTTCCACTCCCTCAGCCGCCCAGACAAGCCTGCCTGTGAGTCTGAATCATCTGTTCTCAATTGCTCGCTCGTATTTCGTTCTTTTTTTTTTTTATCCAAGAGGTCTGCTACCAGAGTCCACCTCTTGCATTCCTGCAGGACAGTCATTACCTGATACATAAACAGTCCTCGGCTATTGAGTTATCTGCAGTTGAACAGTCGCCTATTACTGTCACTTATAATCACAGTGGGAAAAAAAAAAAATCTTTTACAGATAAAGCTCTTTGCTAATGACAGCACTTCTGTTACAGCCAACGTCCTCAAACGGCACATCTTAATACCTAAAGCTTTCCAAATATCATGTTACGTAACAAAATTTTAGTGTCATTCCTCTGGAGGAAGAGGGAGTGGTGGATATAGTGTATCCTAATGCTAACAGCTTCCCAAATACCTAGTATGAGAACAAATTCAGTGTCGCCCTATATTTTGGGAGTAGGAGGATAAAGTAGTTTAGCGGTTTATGGCAGATAGATGGTTTATGGGGAATAGTAGCTAAAAGGTTGAACTATTCCCGTTTTATGGGGAGTAGTAGCTAAAAGGTTAAAGTATTCCCTGACTATCAACTCTATCTCTTAGTATTGTCAGGGGGTCAGAGTGACAGGGACAAAAAAAAGACTGACTTTGGACTTTAAACATGGAAATTCTGTGTTTTTTAGTGCGAACCACTCCAAACCATCTGTGCTTTCAGTTGTGGATCCTTACACCCTGGAGAGAGTGCAGGTGGCGTACGAAGTCAATGAGAAGCAGTGCTCCACGCTAGCAGTCCCTGAGGGGTTCCTCAAGGCGGATGAGTGTGTGCTCCGGGTCTCATCCTTGATCAAGACGGACTTTGGCAATGGGAGAATCGCGTTGACTGACAAGAGGTGAGTCCAGTCCTACCCCAGTCTTTAGGTTTCAGTCGTTCACAGCTCTTGACCATTGAATTGCAACTCTTATTGGTCAGTCTTGAGCATTCTGCCATATGCTGGGTTTAAGATATGATGTTTCACTTGTTCTTTTTTCAATATAGTGATTTGTTTCTTTGGATCTAGTGGATGCATTAATCGTGTAGGAGAAATGCTGATGGATTGTCTTTCTTAGTTTCATGGATACTCTTGAAGTCATGTTTTAACCTTGATTTTTATTTGTGTGTTTTCTGTGTGGAAGACCATAGAGTCAAAATGTGTTTCAGTCCATGCACACTTTTGCTTTCCTTCATGCCTTCAGCTCTGAAGTCGACTCCACAGTTTGCTAGTTTTTAAAAAGTGTGAATTTGACCTTACTATTATGATCTGACTTATGTAAAACAGGCTTATAAACTCACCTTTCTTACTTTTTTTTCCTCTTGAAAATGGAAGAAAATGCTTGGTCAGTAACTGTCACTTTCTGTTCTCTGGAAATGGTGCATATTTGTAAGCTTTATTAAGTGATATCTTTGTAAGGTCTCTAGTTGTTGGGTTTAGAGTATTATCTTAATTAGATGTTAAAATTATAAAGCTAGCGATCATTCCCATATAGTAATGGGGAAAGGGTTCACTGATCGTTGATTGGAAAAGCAGAGAAGAAAGAAAGAAGGGCTGCCACATTGGCAGAGGGAATGATCCAGCGATGGTGCAGTGTATAAGGGTAGACAACACTCATTCAGTAAGGATGCGACAACATGCGGTTACAACATAATCTCATTTCCAAGCTGCATTAAAAAAACAATCATCAGAAGATCTTTCCTGCTGTCAAAAATGACACCACTCTTATATGTAAGACAAGACTGAATTCTTATTGAATGTCAAAAGGTCACATAACGCTTCAGATGGTTGGCTTGCCTATCCAAGGGATGCTTGTCATGTCAGCGAAATGAATTGTTTCCGTGCCTGGTTGTGGAAACGTCCTCCGCTCATGATATCCAGAAATTTGCTTCATGGAACGTGACCATCTGGAATGTTCCATAATCATTCCCAGCCCAAGGTCAAAGCCAACCCTGTTTCACCAACAGTGTTTTCATGTCTGTGTCAAGCCCTGGACAAGCCGCTTTCGGTTAGTCCTCACATCTTCCTTTGGTGAACGACGCACGACAGTGAAGACTTGCAGGTGTGGGAGAAAAGTGCAGTGGAAATGAATCAGTAGTTAGGAATCCAGATCCAGTCTGGATTGTACTCTGAGGCGGGCGTGAAATTTAACTGAACACAATAGAAATGAGCAGATGGGGGTGTTAAACTTAACTGAACACAATAGAAAGGAGCAGATGGGGGTGTTAAACTTAACTGAAGATGGGCAGATGGGGTGTTAAACTTAACTGAAAACAATAGAAAGGAGCAGATGGGGTGTTAAAACTTAACTGAACACAACAGAAAGGAGCAGCTGAGGGTGTTAAACTTAACTGAACACAACAGAAAGGAGCAGATGGGGTGTTAAACTTAGCTGAAACACAATAGAAAGGCAGCTGAGGGTGTTAAACTTAACTGAACACAACAGAAAGGAGCAGCTGAGGGTGTTAAACTTAACTGAAAACAACAGAAAGGAGCAGCTGAGGGTGTGAAACTAAACTGAAAACAACAGAAAGGAGCAGCTGAGGGTGTGAAACTAAACTGAAAACAACAGAAAGGAGCAGCTGAGGTGTTAAACATAACTGAACACAACAGAAAGGAGCAGCTGAGGGTGTTAAACGTAACTGAACACAGCTGAGGGTGTTAAACTTAACTGAACATAACAGAAAGGAGCAGCTGAGGGTGTTAAACTTAACTGAACACAACAGAAAGGAGCAGCTGAGGGTGTTAAACTTAACTGAAAACAACAGAAAGGACAGCTGAGAGTTGTGAGATCCAGAAGGGATACAGCGAGACTGATCGAAAACCAGACAGGAGTGTCTTCTTGGGTTTTCCCATAGAATGAAAGGAATCAGGAGACACATGCTCCAGACAGAAGGCAGAGGATGGTCTGCAGTGTGTCTTAGTACTGTGCTAGGAGGGGGAAAAAAAAAAATCAGCCAAACAGACATAGCAATCTGTTGAGTATGAGTTTGACATTGGAGTATGAGTTTGACATGGTAAGCATGCCTAACCAAACAGGGAGTGTGGATAAAGACTTCCCATGTTTGTGTGGCGCCATGCACAGGATCTTCTTCCTGAAGGATGGCACCAACGCATGTCGGGAGGTGGCCAAGCTGAGGAACATCTCCCGTGTGGAGAAGCTGCAGGTCCATTCCTTCCTCAACGTGGTGGATGCCCTGGGAATCACCGACAGAGGTCAGGGGCTAGGGGCAGTGCTCTCAAGTGCTCTCCCTTGTCATGTGTTTTTCTTCCGCCGATGTCAGGACTGAAATTCTGTGATAAAAATTTGTGCCCCGCTTGTCAGCTCTTTTTGACTGTTGGATGGTTTTTTTTTTTCAAGCTTTCCTTACTGTTGAGTGTTTTTGAGAAGTGAGGGAAAGGTGATGGTGGGTATGAGGGGGGTGGGGGGGGGGGAGGAGTTATGGCCTGGGGGGAAGAGAGAGAGCAATGATTAGACATTTATCTTTCTTCTTGAAAGTCTTTTTTCTATATTTTGTTGTTACGTGTAACATGTTAGCTATCTGTTGTAAGCTGGGCCCATATTTATGTCAGCCTACTAGACTGTTTAACCCCTTCTTTTATTGAAAGATCATATGACGTGGTTATAAAACCCTATCCCGTCGTTATCCCTATCAGCAGCATATGTGTACTATGATCCACAGCGGCAGTTGTTTTGTGTGTCATTCATTCAAAAACTTTTTCAGACAAGATTTTGTCGTCTACAATGTGTGACACCTCATTTGTGACCCTTTCTTATGAATAGAGGCCAAAGTAACCAGGTCTCAATTGTCAAACTGCTTGAAACAGATGTTGAGGGAGAATATGGCTGAATTTCAGATTTCCGGTTCATAGGACGTTATAGATTTGTCTTCAGTTCTCTCTTTGTAAACTCAGTGGCAGCTTGCTAAAAATGGACCAGTCACCTCATGGCATCATGTTTTGAAAAATTCTTCATTTACAAAAAAAAAATGACTCAAGCGTAAAAGGTAAACATGACCAGGTTTATTATGTTTTCTTTTTAAATGTCTACATAGACTTGTCATCAGTGCTTCTTACAAATGTCTGCAGTTGACTTTTGAATTATGTCACTGAATGATGTAATGGGAAAAAAATTGTAAAAGGCGCAAGTACTTGCTCAGTATGTTTTCACTGTCCATCAGCAGATGCACATGGAAAAACTAAACAACTTTCCATCAAAAACAGAGTTTCCCTTGTCGTATAACCATGCTCAAAGTCGAATCCTCCTGTCTCAAGATTGGCTGCCTCTTGTGGTGAGATTTCCTTTCTGCAGCTTCCTCGTTTTGGGAAAGTGTGACCTCTGACCTGTCTTGGGCCAACACTGTCTACACTGGTTTGGGTCTACTGTAAAGACATGGGCATAATTAAATGGCCAAGGTCATGGCTGGTGTAATTTCCCTGTATTGATGCACATGTGTGCATTGAAAAAGATCAGCATTCTGCCAGAGTTATAACTTTGGCACAGCAGTTTGTTGGGGAGTGCCTTACTTCAAACTGCAGCGTTTTGCCATTGAGTTGGCTCATTCTGGACAACCTATGAGGTCATTGATAACAAGAAGGCTGCCGCACCAACCAGCTTGAAACTGAACCGTCAGTGTGGTCCAAATCCTTTGACAAGTCCAATTATATTCAGTTAGGACCATGTTTTCATGCTTATCTCCCTTGTACACTTCAGAACTTCAAATGTTGGTTTAACTGCTTTGGAATTTTTTGAACAGTAAATTTTAGTGTGTGCACCGGTTTTTGCTTGTATTCTTGAAAGAGCCCTGGCCAAAAGACTGAGTTGCTATAGCAACTGAATCAAACACTGGATTAGAGGTTCCATTGCAGCCCCAGACCTGCTTACCCATGGGATTTCGCAGCATTTTGTCTGCATGTCTGGTGACAATGTGGAGAATACAAGGAACTTGAAAAAGAAAAATATTTTGACAAAAAACATTTTGGAGACAAAGCTCTTGAGCGGTTTGCACTTGTACAATGGAATCGTGGTGGAGGCTTTTGACCAAAGAGTGACAACTCTCACTGACTTCTGTGCACACAGAATATTCCTGGGCAACATGTTCCCTAAAACATACCCTAAACATTAAAACAAACAGCGAGAGAGCATGAGCTTTTGCCAAAGTATTCTGACGAATCAGATTTTAGAATAATTGATATTAGGAAAACCTTTTTTTTTTTTTTTTTTACTGTAGTTGTTGCAAGATCAAATTATCACTTCTGGAGAGAAACGGCTGCAATGTGATGGCAGGTGAAAACGAAACAAGTGCCCCTCATCCCCCCCCCCCCCCCCCCCCCCCCACCTTGCCCCACTTCTCCCTTTTATACAGACATTTGGAATGGAATTTTGTACGCACTGTTTGTAGAAAATATGCACGTCCTTGTTGAAAAATAGACCAGCAACATTTATTAGGGTGAGCAGGAGTGTAGTCCATGAAGGACAATCCTCGGTGACTTGTGTGGACGACAGAGAATGGAGTGCACTTCACGGCGTGGCTGAAGGAAGAGAGGTATGGCTGGGCCATGCTGGTGGAGGAGATGCGTGCTGGGAAACTGGTGGCCGAGTCCACAAGGACTTTCACCGCCATCACCCAGGCCATGCAGAACGTCCTCCTGGTCGATGCTGTGTCAGAAGGTGGGGGGGTGTTTGTGGTGGTGGGTGGTGGCAGTGGTGGTGGTGGAGGTGGTGGTGGTGGTGGTGGTGTGGTTGTGTGTGTGTGTGTGTATGTGTGTGTGTGTGTGTATGAGATAATAGACAATCGTCAGGCCGCCTTCCTCCCCAACACCATCAGGGACGGGAACAATCTGCCGGACAAGGTGGCTGGAGCCACCACTCTTGACACTTTTGTGTCAAGAGTTCATTGATTCCCCCTCCTCCCCTCCCCCCCCCCCCTCCCCCCATTGACCGCCCCCCCCCCCCCCCCCCTCACCCCTACCCACCCTCCAATCCTCCCTCCCGCTGCGTAGACCCAGTTTTAAGTATGCCAAAATAATCAACTTGATGATGTGGGCATTACATCAAGAAGAAGAAGGTAAGCAGAGAAATGGTGAAGAACACACGTTTCAGTCTACTCATGATCTTTAACTCTCTTGACAAGCGGGCGCCCGCTAGCGCCCAACCGGAAATCACACAGCCAAAAGACTGAGCGCCTGCCAGCGCCCGGTAAAACATGTAGCAACAATGGGCGCCGCCATGTTTCTCATAGAAAAGAAGTCTCGTGAGAATGTGATTTCCTTCTTCCTGTAGCCATTTTCTACCGTCTGCAAAAAAAGGCGAGTGGATGCGTGCCGTGGTTCTCGAGTTATGAATTTTTAAGTTTTGAAGTCGAAATGCTGTTTTTTCACCATGGCTAACCTTGATTTCTGCCATTCTATAATGAGATTTAGTGATGGAGATACTGTGATTTGTAGAATTTATGGCATAAGACTTAGTGAAAGTGCTGGGTGACCTAGATTTCGACTGGGATGAGGTTCCAGGTATGATGAACAACGATTTGGAAGAAAGTTCTGAAGAAGATTTTTTTTTTCCCCAAGTAAATGGCTCATGTGACATTCTTCAAACTTACAATATAGCAACATATATAATCGTAGGAATCTTTAAAAATTATTTTCATTTCATTCTTTCCTTTCCTCTTTTTTAATTATTTTTTTTAATTGGGTAACCATGTTCAAATTATGGAGTTACCTATCTTGCCGATGGTTTTGGTGTAAGTAAGCTCAGATAAGTGCATACTGAAGAGGATTTAATTAAATAAAACCCCAATGACCTTTCAGCGGCTCCGACGAGAATACCGCCCATCACCACAAGCTGGCCCAGTCGGCGGACAGCTTGTGTACTTCACAGCCTACATCGCTGAGAATCGGCACCAGCTGCCGGAGGACACTTCCCAGGCGTTGCAGCATCGCGTCGACCCCAACAGTGGCCAGAGGGAGCGCAAGACGGTGGAGGTTTTGCTCTACGTTTCTGGATGTGAGTGGGCCGCGGGTGCTGTGAAGGGAGAGAGTGAGAGGTAGTGAGGGACACGGGGGGAGAGAGATGGATGGATGTCGAGGCATGCAGATGATGAAGATGTTATGAATGTGCTGAGTTTTTAGAGTCTCAAACAAGAGCCCAGACAAGGAATCAGAAGGGCGTCATGGTAAGAATGAGAATTTGGGATATTAAAAAGAAGAGAGAGTTTTTCATGTATCGATAACATTTTTAATAGATCTAGTTGAAAAGTGAAACGACTGCAGGCGGGAAATCTAAACAAATCTTAAATAAATGTTAGCAAACCGCCCAGAGAAACGTGGACAAACGAGTCACAAGACAACACACAACGCGTTTCAACCTCATTTTTAATGATCAGCTATTTTAATAAGTAAAAGTGCATCTAGTATTTGATCGGTCAGTCCCCCAACAATTGATGTCTTAGCTGGTAAATTGGTTGGTCAGTCTCAACAAACAGTAATTCAACCTGCTTTTTTTTTTTTTTTTTTTTTTTTTTTACTGATCTGTGCCCCAAGCATTGATTCTGATGAGAACATTTAGATTGGTCAGACCCAACTACTGACATAGTAACTGGCATTTGATTGATTGGTCTGCCCCCCCCCCCCCCCCCCCCCCCCCCCCCCCCCCCCAACAAGTGATACTTCAACTCTCACTCTGAGTTGTCTTTTCCACATTAGCTGACACTTTAACCATCATTTTCATTCGTTTGCGCTTCAGCCATTAATACTGCGATTGTTATTTTGATTGCTCAGCCACCCAGTCGACGGAAAACAGTGTGCCGCCACGTCTGTGGTGCGGAATGGGGGATGGAAAGGTCAAGGTCTTTGACGCCACCAACTGGACACTGGAAAAAACGTTTGTTCAGACCAAGGGTACTGTGGTGAGTTTAGTTTATTTTGTTTTTTTTTTCGTTTGTTTCGTTTTTGATTAATTATAGCCCAGCCGATCTCACAGGTATTTTCCAGGTGTGTCAGAGTCATACCGGAATAAAGGTCATACCCTGAACAGGTCAGATCTTGGGAAAAAAAGATATATAATAGGAAAAAAGAAACCAATGAAAACAATGTATGACATGATAGCAAGATTAGCTACATCCTTACCGTGGATAAGACCGGGCTGTACCAAGAGCATCAGCCATTCTGCTCGATTTATCACTCCCAGATCGGAAAAAAAAAAAAATGAAAGGAATTAAACAAAACCATTTAACTTGTAACAACAACACTTCTTCTTCTTCTGGTACGCAGGCTGATACTCCTGCGGACGCTCCCTATATGGACAGGCAAGTATTAATCCCATCTACCCAACAAGGGAGTGGAGTTTTGTGTGTGTATAACTGTTTTTTTTATCCCGCCATTAAGGCAGCCATACTCCATCTTCGGGGAAAACAACAACAAATACACATGAATAGAAGCCACAGAGTCAAACACACACAGCAGCATGGGCAGATAGTGGACACACTGAAGGGTGTGTGTGCAATTTTCACAACCTGGTCGCCAGATGATAACAAAATTACTGGCATGCCATAAATTGTAACCCGAAACAAACGAAGAGGATTTTCCAGAACAGAGACAGAGAATGATCCACAGAGGCTGAGAAATAGTAGAAAACAGTGAGAATTTACAAAAGGCAGAGTGATAGAGAGAGAAAGGAAAGGGACATGTATTTATGGAGATGAAGAAATACAATCAATTTTTTTTTTTTCATCATTAAGATCTGTGCATCATTCTTTGTGAGAAATTTGTGAAAATTTTGAAAAGAAATTTTTTTTTCTTCTGCATATGCAGGCTGATACTCCTGCAGACCACTCCCTGTATGGACAGACAAGTATTAACTCTCTTGACAAGCGGGCGCCCGCTAGCGCCCAACCGGAAATCACACAGCCAAAAGGCTGAGCGCCTGCCAGCGCCCGGTAAAACACGTGGCAACAATGGGCACCGCCATGTTTCTCGTAGAAAAGGAAGTCTCGCGAGAACATGATTTCCTTCTTCCTGTAGCCATTTTCTACCATCTGCAAAAAAACGCGAGAGTCGATGCGTGCCGTGGTTCTCGAGTTATGAATTTTTTAAAGTTTTGAAGTCGAAATGTGTTTTTCACCATGGCTAACCTTGATTTCTGCCGTTCTATATGAGATTTAGTTATGGAGATTCTGTGATTTGTAGAATTTACGGCATAAGACTTAGTGAAAGTGCTGGGTAATGAAGCTTAGAGTGACCTAGATTTCGACTGGGATGAGGTTCCAGGTATGATGAAC
>JADBJO010001227.1:237500-295000 GCA_016801955.1 Conus betulinus | reverse complement strand
GGATATGTTCTTCACTTTTATTGCACAGTATTGTTTGTTGACAGCAGTGGGGGTGGTGTCGTTGTCATTCAGGAACCATTATGGTTTGGATATGTTCTTCACTTTTATTGCACAGTATGGTTTGTTGACAGCAGTGGGCATGGTGTCGTTGTCATTCAGGAACCATTGTGGTGTGGATATGTTCTTCACTTTTATTGCACAGTATTGTTTGTTGACAGCAGTGGGCATGGTGTCGTTGTCATTCAGGAACCATCATGGTGTGGATATGTTCTTCACTTTTACTGCACAGTATGGTTTGTTGACAGCAGTGGGGGTGGTACTGTCGTTCAGGAACCATTGTGGTGTGCATGTGGTGTGGGATGTATATCATACAGTGATTGTTTTTTTGACAGATGTGGGTGGATGCTGTCAGTCTGGATCTCATTGTGGACATGGTGATCACTGGTGTTGTTGTACAGTGAGGGGTTGTACAGTGAGGGGTTCTCTGATAGGGATGTGTGCACTGGAGCTCATCATATGGGACTTATTGTCCACTTCAATTTCACAGTCATGGCTAATGTACATGGGAAGGGTGACTTTGCTCAGGAGCTCGTCATGAAAGAGTCTGAAGTTTAAAAAACACAAGCAGGAAAGTGCTGCTTCTTAGCGTTATAACACACAGATCAGAGCACGAAGGGGGCTACCATGAAGAAAACAAGTTGTCGAGTTTGTCATACTTCCAGTCTGAGCTCCTCTACCAGAATTCACTAAGGCTTCAGTTTTCTCAGACAGTCATCAAGCTTGATTTAGCTAATATGGGCTGATCAGCATGCAAGGGCCACAACTTTCCGAGATGAGTAGATTGGAAGGGTATGATGGCTAGCTTGTGTTGGACTTGGTGCGGTTGTCCTGGAATTCATTTGAAGGACACATTGTTATCGACTGTTGTTCAGTGATTGGCTTGCTGGCATGTATGGTGAGATGCCGTCATTCAGCAACCATCAAGATGTTAGTCACGGTTCTCTTCTGTGTTACGTAGTGATGGGTCATTAGCAGGTGTGGACAGGACAAGGACCATCATGGAGTGGGACATGGTGTTTCATGTTTTACAGTGATCAGCTCATTAACAGGCCAGGGTGGAGTGTCATTACTAGAAAATGTCGTGGTGTGGGACATGGTGTTTCATGTTTTGTCACAATACTGGTGTGTGGTGTGGGACATGGTGTTTGATGTTTTGTGACAATACTGGTGTGTGGTGTGGGACATGGTGTTTGATGTTTTGTGACAATACTGGTGTATGGTGTGGGACATGGTGTTGGTGTTTTGTGACAATACTGGTGTGTGGTGTGGGACATGGTTTTTGATGTTTTGTGACAATACTGGTGTGTGGTGTGGGACACGGTGTTTGATGTTTTGTGACAACACCGGTGTGTGTCCAGATGTGGGCGGGGTGCCGTCGCTCCGGAACCATCGTGGTGTGGGACATGGTGTTTGATGTTTTGTGACAATACTGGTGTGTGACCAGATGTGGGCGGGGTGCCGTCGCTCCGGAACCATCGTGGTGTGGGACATGGTGTTTGATGTTTTGTGACAATACTGGTGTGTGACCAGATGTGGGCGGGGTGCCGTCGCTCCGGAACCATCGTGGTGTGGGACATGGTGTTTGATGTTTTGTGACAATACTGGTGTGTGGTGTGGGACATGGTGTTTGATGTTTTGTGACAATACCGGTGTGTGACCAGATGTGGGCGGGGTGCCGTCGCTCCGGAACCATCGTGGTGTGGGGACATGGAGACGGCCAAAGTGAAAGCCACACACAAGCTGGACTGTCGAGGCATCAGCACCATGAGACTGATTGATGATAAGGTCGGTCCTCATGTCTCGTTTTGGTTGTGGAGGGGGGGGGGGGGGGGGGGGGGGAGGGAAGTGGGGGGATGGGGAAGGAGGTTGGGGATAGTGATGGTGTTTAGTTTGTCTCTAGGCATGATAGTGTTGGATGTGACAGAGTGTGTGTATAAAAATAGACGTCTGTATGTATGTCTCTGGGCATGATGGTGTTGGATGTGACAGAGTGTGTGTAAAAAAATATGGACGTCTGTATGTATGTCTCTAGGCATGATGGTGTTGCATGTGACAGAGTGTGTGTATAAAAATAGACGTCAGTATGTATGTCTCTTGGCATGATGGTGTTGCATGTGACAGAGTGTGTGTGAAGAAAATGGACGTCTGTATGAGTTTCATGGATGTTTGAGGGACAGACCACTTGTGCGTTAATGAAACCTTGTACTGGTTAGAATTAGAAATTTTGGAAATAACCAAGCAAGAAGTGGTCACCACCTGGGCTCTCTCATTGGAATGGTTCATTGCCAAGTTGATTGAAAACAAATAACTCAGTGCCGCACCAGCAGCATAACTCTTGACCATTGCTATAGTTAAAGGGCCAATGGGAGAAATACTTCCATAGGTACCTATTTTCCTTGTACACCTTTCCTTGGTAAAAGGGCACTTAATGTCTCCGCCTGTGTTCATGCTGTCCAAAGTGCCTGTTCCATTTTAATGCCCAGCTAAAAAAAACAGCAGAAATATTATTACAGTAGTACCACTTTGCAACTACTTTGAAAATGTCGTAAAACCTCCATCTTTGCAGAGAGAGGTCTTTACAGAGAATAGGATTGACTAGTAGCTCACAAAATGCGAAAAATGCCCGGGACTGATGATAATGTGACTGTGTGCCATAGCAGGAAAAAAAAAAATTGCAAGTTTGGAAGGAAAAAAAAAAGGGAAAGAAAGCGAACTGAGTGGTATGGTGCATGTTTGGCAAATTAGACCTCTCTGGAAGTTGAAGGGAGGCGATAGCAGATTTGGATTATCTTTCCTCTCTCCCCTCGAAATGTTTGGAGATCCTGATTGGATACAGAAAGAAATAATGTTGCTACAGCCAAGCTGACCACGGTGAACCAAGTCCGGGCTGGAACCCTTTTTGGGTAGGGCATGGATCGTGCCAAATAGGCATAAGGCACTTGATTAGACCGCTAATCATAAAATGAAAAAAAAAAAAGATTGTTAGTTAGGCAAGGTTACATTTACTCATGCATGCATGTGCGCGCGCGCACACACACACACACACACACACACACACACACACACACACACATACAAAGAGGAAAGATAAAGTCTGAGTAACTGTTAGTTTGGTTGTCGTAAGATGGGTGGGGTGGAGGTTCAATAAAACGAAAAAATGGGGTTGTTTAGAGACAAATGCAAGCAGTTTCTTTTTCCTAACAATTTTAAGAAAAAACAAGTGATTGCGGACTATGGATATTTTTTTTTTGCCAGCCAGAAGAGGTGTGTGGGAGGATGTCATTCTATACAGGTCAGAAATAGTACAGCAGCATACTAGAAATGATCGCAGAGCGTTTGATTGTTGTGAGGAAGGAGTCGTTCATAGGGATCCTGTGCTGAGGTTCCATTGTATCTTATTCATAATATGTATTGGACAGGAACTTCCAAAAGGTGAATGGGAGGGGTTAACGCTGTTTTTTGTTTAACAGCTCGGATACACACTTACCACAGTAAAGGTGTGGACTGCATGAAATGTTACTATGTTGTGTCGCCTGCAGATCTGGGTGGGCACAAAAGACGGCACCATCTTCATCTACAAAGCAGTGACAGGCTGTCTGTGGAAGACCATCAAGGCTCATGAGGATGCTGTGAGAGGGCGCTGTGTGCGGCGGAGAGTCGTTACGTCATGAGCGGAGCAGGCAGCAAGGATGGCAAGGTGGCCATCTGGTCACCGCAAACCAACAGCATGGAAACAGCGTCAGGGACCTGACCTGATGAATAACTCTGGTCCTGTTGTTGTAATGAGTAATTCATGCCTCTTTGCCTTGCGGAACAATTTACGTCCCTTTTCTTGGATGAAGAATTAATCTTCCTTTGTCTTCGTAAATAATGTTCATTTGCTTCAATGAATAATGTCCATTTGCCATAATGAATTGCCAGATTAATTATGTTCTTTTGCCTTGGTCAGTAATCAATATCCCTTTGCCTTGATGACTGATAATGTTTCTTTGCCGTGATGATTGTTAATGTCCATTTGCCTGATGAGTGATTAATGTGCCTTTGCCTCGACGGAGTAATATTCCCTTGCTCATTAATTTTTTTTTTCCTTTTTTTTTTAAACCTTCATCCTGATGAATAATGATGACCTTCATCCTTGATGATTAAATTGTATTCCTTTTCCCCGATAAATGATTACATATTCATTTGCCATTTCCCTTTCTTTGATAAATGAGTTAATTTCTCTTTGGCCCTCATAAATGACTAAGGGCCACTGTTGAATGAGATTATGAACAATGCATTTGCTTAAGGTAAATACCGCATCCTCCTTTCCCCCTCATTCATGAATAATTCATGAATAATCCTTGTCCATTGTTGAAAATGAATGATTAATGTCCCTTTAACTCAGAGACCAATTATATATGTTTATTTCCTCAGGTATATAATTCTACCCTTTCTCCTCAATGACTAGTCAGTATCCTTTGCCCCCATGAATTAGTAATGTCCATTTGCCTAAATGGATAATCCATTTTCCTTAGCCCTGTCTCTCTGTCTTTATGAAAGAGGTTTTTTTTTGTCTGTATAGGTAGTTAATGTCTCTTAAGCTTTAGATTAGTGTTCATTTCCCTGAGGTAAAATTCTATCCTTTCTCCTCAATGACTAGTCAATGTCCTTAGTGTTCATTTCCCTCAGGTAAACTTCTATCCTTTCTCCTCAATGACTAGTCAATGTCCCTTTGCCTTAATGAATGATCAGTGAACGATTTCCCTTAGCCTAATTGAATCATTAATGTATGTTTGCCAAAATGAATGATTAAGATCCCATTACCTTGATGCATGGGTAGTACCCCTTTGGCTTGATGAATGAATTAATGCCCCTTTGGTTTGAATGATTAATGTCCATTCACCTTGAATAATTCGTGTTTCTTTATCTTTATGACTGATTAGTGTCCCTTTGCCTCGATGACTGATGAATGTCCCCTATACCTTGATGAGTCATTAATATCTTGATGAATGATCATCTCCCTTTACCTTGATGATTTGATTAGCGTCCCTTTGATGAATGATCAGTATCCCTTTATATTGATGAATCACTGATATCCTTTGGCCATGAAGATCAGTTTATCTTCTTTTGCGGTGATGAATTACCAACATCCTTTTTTTTGTGTTGAATGATTTATGTCCCTTGCTGTAATGTCCCTTTGCCTCGAGGAATGATGAATGTCCCCCTTTCCCTGATGATCAGTATCCTGTTACCTTGATGAATTACTGATATCCGCGTGGCCTGATGAATTACTGATATCCTTTTGCCCTGAAGAATGATTGATGTTCTTTTGCCATCACAAATGACTTTGTCTTTTTGCCTTATAAAAGACTAATCGGTTTTGCCCTGATTGCCCTTTTCCCTTGATGAATGATCAGTGGACTTTGCCTTGATGAATGAAGGTGTCCCTTTGTCCTGATGTACGATTATGTCCCTTCGCCCTGATGAATGTCCTTTCACCATGATGAATGAGTACTGTCCCTTTGTTTGACAAGTGATCAATGTCCTTTGCCTTGATGAATGATAACGTCCCTTTGCCCTAATGAATGATTAATGTCCCTTTGGCCTGATGAATGATCAATGTCCCTGATGAAGGATAATATCCTTTTGCTTTGACGAATGATTCTTTGCCTTGATAAAGATTTTTTTTACCATTCGCCCAAATGAATGACTACACCCCCCCCCCCTCCCTCACCCCCTGTTTAATTAGCAACATTTTGCCTTGATGAATGATTAATAGCCCTTTTACTGCCTATCTCTTACTTGCCTACCACACTCCAGTCCTTCATAGCAGCTGTGGTGACCTTTGAGCAGTGCGTCGTGCTGTCGCTGTGATTTCAGAGAAGTTAGTCCCTCTCTCTGGCTAACCTCAGGAAGCCTTGTCAGCCTTGAATGTATGAGGTGTCAGTAGGTTCTGCCTGAGTGGATTCCAGCCCACCTGTGTAGTTTTAAGAAAAGGGACATTTACCAGCAGTGCCGGCAGGTTCTGCCTGAGTGGATTCCAGCCCACCTGTGTAGTTTAAAAAAAAAGGGACATTTACCAGCAGTGCCGGCAGTCTCTGCCTGAGTGGATTCCAGCCCACCTGTGTAGTTTTTAAGAAAAGGGACATTTACCAGCAGGTTCTGCCTGAGTGGGATTCCAGCCCACCTGTGTAGTTTTGAGAAAAAGGGACATTTACCAGCAGGTTCTGCCTGAGTGGATTCCAGCCCACCTGTGTAGTTTTGAGAAAAGGGACATTTACCAGCAGGTTCTGCCTGAGTGGATTCCAGCCCACCTGTGTAGTTTTGAGAAAAAGGGACATTTACCAGCAGGTTCTGCCTGAGTGGATTCCAGCCCACCTGTGTAGTTTTGAGAAAAAGGGACATTTACCAGCAGGTTCTGCCTGAGTGGATTCCAGCCCACCTGTGTAGTTTTGAGAAAAAGGGACATTTACCAGCAGTTCTGCCTGAGTGGATTCCAGCCACCTGTGTAGTTTTGAGAAAAGGGACATTTACCAGCAGGTTCTGCCTGAGTGGATTCCAGCCCACCTGTGTAGTTTTGAGAAAAAGGGACATTTACCAGCAGGTTCTGCCTGAGTGGATTCCAGCCCACCTGTGTAGTTTTGAGAAAAAGGGACATTACCAGCAGGTTCTGCCTGAGTGGATTCCAGCCCACCTGTGTAGTTTTTAAGAAAAGGGACATTTACCAGCAGGTTCTGCCTGAGTGGATTCCAGCCCACCTGTGTAGTTTTTAAGAAAAGGGACATTTACCAGCAGGTTCTGCCTGAGTGGATTCAGCCCACCTGTGTAGTTTTGAGAAAAAGGGACATTTACCAGCAGGTTCTGCGTGAGTGGATTCCAGCCCACCTGTGTAGTTTTGAGAAAAAGGTACATTTACCAGCAGGTTCTGCGTGAGTGGATTCCAGCCCACCTGTGTAGTTTTGAGAAAAAGGGACATTTACCAGCAGGTTCTGCCTGAGTGGATTCCAGCCCACCTGTGTAGTTTTGAGAAAAAGGGACATTTACCAGCAGGTTCTGCCTGAGTGGATTCCAGCCCACCTGTGTAGTTTTGAGAAAAAGGGACATTACCAGCAGGTTCTGCCTGAGTGGATTCCAGCCCACCTGTGTAGTTTTTAAGAAAAGGGACATTTACTAGAGTGTAACCCTGGTCAGGGACACACACAGCTTCATGAGTGACTGGAACAGTCTTCAAGAGAGGGATGACTTTTTTGGTGTTCCACGGCCAGATCTCCGAGGTTGACAATATTTGCGGACTTGACCGTTTTTTTTAATCTCACCACGAAGGTAACCACATTACATCTTCAGGAATGGTGTCTAAAATGACATCGGTGTGTGAATGAGCTTTTGGGGGGGGGATGGGGGTATGGGTTGAGGTTGATAGAGAATGGAAGAGGAAGAGGATGGGGAGAAAGGGGGGATGGGCAGGGGGGGTCTTTATTTGTACATATGTATATATGTGTATATATCATCCACTCCACCAATGCCCAATGGTGTGCCCATCTATGGAGAACGGAGTGGGCTTTAACTTGTGTGTGTTGAGTTTTCCTCTTTTTCACCTTTTCATTTATTCCTGCAACAAACACCATGAAATTTTCTATCTTCTTCAGACTGCCACCATATCCATCCAGTGACAGTGCTGTCACTGACGGCTAAGATTTTGACGCAAACTCACCACAACAATGAAAGATATTTTCCTGTGTGCATTTCGTCTGAAGTGCACATAGATATCTCAGAATTCAAGTTACCCGACTTGATCTAACTAACCCCAGCTTCCAGCTTCCCCAAAGACGTCCTGACTTGATCTAACTAACTCTTCCAGTGTCCCCAAAGACATCCTGACTTGATCTAACTAACTAACTCTTCCAGTGTCCCTAAAGGCTTGATCTTACTAACTCTTCCAGTTTCCCCAAAGTCGTCATGATGTGATCTAGGTAACCCTTCTGGTTTTCCCAAAGACGTCATGACTTGATCAAACTAACTCTTCCAGTTTCCCCAAAGACGTCCTGAGTTGATCTAATTAACTCTTCCAGTGTCCCCAAAGATGGAAAAAGCTGCCTGTAGTGATAAAATTAAAAGCAGTAAGATTCAGAAAAATTTCAATGGTGGTGATTTCTGTGTCCTGGCCGAGGAATGAAGAAGAAGAAGATTGTTCAAACAGTCCTGAACTTTGTAATGAAGATCCACACTGTTTTGCTTTCAAAATTATCCCACGGACAAGACTGAAACCAAACCCATAGTCCTCAGTTCCTCTTCTGCATGCAGGGGAATAACGACAATGAACATGCATCGTATAGAAAGGTTTGAACAGATCCTTCAAAGTAAATCAAACAGATAGTGATGTTTTGTCCCCAGGAGACTACATCAGGCTGTGATATTCTTTCTTTGTCTTTTTCTTTCTGCGTGTGCAGGCTGATACTCCTGCAGACACTGCCTGTATAGACCAGCAGTGGAATTTTGTGTGTATGACCGTTTTTTATCCCACCATTAAGGCAGCCATACTCCATCTTCGGGGAAAGGCTGTGATATCAATGAAGTTTACTGGATTTTTTTTTGTTGCCGTCTCCCGCATCTCCACCTCACCCCCCCCCCCCTCCGATTCTCTGAGGCGCCTTACATGACCTAGTCTGACGGAGCTAAAAGAAAGAAAACGATGGTGGGGTCAGCAGGGTCACTGTGGCGGATTGACGCAGGATTAGCTTACTCTGGATTTGCAGTCTGAGATGGCCAGGAATGGAAAATGGATGAAGCTCCCACTGAAGGTATTGTTTCTGTCATCTTTTGTTTTTTTTTTTTATTGGCTGAATTCTTTCGCGGTCCCACAACCATACCTTTTTCAGGTGTTGGTTTATCGTTGTTAAGGCATAATGTGGCAGTCAGTCCAAGGGTGAGGAGATTGGGAAGGTAGCAATGGGGATGGGGGGGGGGGGGGTGTTTAGATTGTGGTGTCTCAATACTCTGGAACTTCGGTGTGCATATGTGAATGAAAGTTGTGAAGCAGTTAAGTGAATCATGGCTGTGAGGTAGTGATGTGAATGACGGCAGTTGAGTGAATCATGGCTGTGAGGTAGTGACATGAATGAAGGCAGTTGAGTGAATCATGGCTGTGAGGTAGTGACATGAATGAAGGCAGTTGAGTGAATCATGGCTGTGAGGTAGTGACGTGAATGACAGCAGTTGAGTGAATCATGGCTGTGAGGTAGTGATGTGAATGACGGCAGTTGAGTGAATCATGGTTGTGAGGTAGTGACGTGAATGACGGCAGTTGAGTGAATCATGGTTGTGAGGTAGTGACGTGAATGACGTTAGTTGAGTGAATCATGGTTGTGAGGTAGTGACGTGAATGACGTTAGTTGAGTGAATCATGGTTGTGAGGTAGTGATGTGAATGACAGCAGTTGAATGAATCATGGTTGTGAGGTAGTGATGTGAATGACGGCAGTTGAGTGAATCATGGTTGTGAGGTAGTGACGTGAATGACGGCAGTTGAGTGAATCATGGTTGTGAGGTTGATATTTGAACTTTGATTTTGAGGTACAAATCTGAATGAAGGTTTTGAAAAAGTTTTGTGATTGATGGTGGTCAGGTTGCTATGAAAGTGACTGTAGTGAGGTCGTTATATGAATGATGATAGTTAAGGTAATGATGGGTGGTGAGGTAGGTAGTTATGTGAATGATGCGACATGTTTTTAGTGAATAATGGTTGTGAGGTACTTACATGAATGATGGTCACCAGTTGGTTATGTGAATGACTGTTATGTGGCAGTTAAGTGAATGAATGTAGTTATGTGAATGACAGTTGTGTGGTACATAAGTGAGCAGTACTTGTGTGAGGTTATGTGAATGATGGCTGTGAAGTATTTTTGTGTGAATGATGTTAGTTATGTAAATAATGGTTACGAGGTTGTTATGTGAATGATAGCTGGGAGGCAGTTTTGTGCATGATTGTGAGGTAGTTATGTGAATGACGATGGTTTGTAAAGTAGTGTTGTGAACGATGGCTGTGAGGTGCATATGCAAATCATGGTTTGTGAAGTTGGTTTTTTTTTTTGATAACTGGTGTGAGGAAATTATGCGAATGATGCTGTTATGTGATTGATGGATGTGTGAGGCAGTTATGTAAATGATAGTTAGTGAAGCAGTATTGTGAATAATGGCAGTGAAGTAAGTATGTGTATGATAGTGTGAAGTTAATCATGTGATTGATGATTGATACCTGAATGACAGGTATGTAAAGGGTGCTTTTTTTTTTTTTTATTGAAACCAACATTAGAGGGACCAGAAGTTTCCGAAACATATCCCTTTTAGTATAATGAGAAGGGAAAAATAATGCCAGTCAATGTTGGATATCCCCAGACTTGCTTGTGTATGCCCTCGCTGTCATTTTATTCTGCTCTTCTTCTTCTTTCTGCTTTGTCTCCATCGTTTCCATCTTTTTTTTCTTCTTCTTTGCCCTTTCCTTGCTCTGTGTTGGGATTTTACAGTTCAGTATTTACAGTGCAGTGACTTGGAACCAGCTGGAGAAAAGAGCCCAGGACAGAGATGCCTGGAGGTCCTTGGCTGGTGGTCTGTACCGCAGGAGGGGTAATAGGCAATGTTACAGTACACTATTTTTCATCACACTGTTGTAAGGATGAAATCATGTCTATGACCCTCAAAAGCAATTACATCAATGCGTTGATAACTTTGTGAAATGATCAATGATTTTGATATTTACGTTACCTGATGAATTAAACTGATCTGATATTGTAGATATATTGATTGCCTCATCAATTGCAATCAGTTTAAGCTACTTTTTGCTATGGGTACGCAGAAGGTTCTGTGATGCACTGGTCATCTATTGTATATTTGATCTGAAATTTGTTGTATTACATCGACTGTCTTGCATTTTACCTTTAGATGAAAATGAAATTTCCTTCAGGGTTGCTTTTATTGTTTTAGGACTTATCATGTTTTTTTTAGTGTCCTCGTTCACTCATTTTTTTAAGTAATGTTTGCCTGACATACAGTGGCCTTAAAGAACACACGTACTTAGACAAACGCATTTCTTGCTCTCTCTCTTTCTCTCTTACACACACACACACACACACACACACACACACACACACACACTCTCTCTCTCTCTCTCTTTTCTCTTCATACTTACGAGCACACACACACACACACACACACACACACACACACACACACACACACACACACACACTCTCTCTCTCTCTCTCTCTCTTTCTCTTCATACTTACGAGCACACACACACACACACACACACACACACACACACACACACACACACACACACACACACACCTCATTCTTTCTTACACACACAAGCACAAAGTGCACACACAGACACATGAGAAACCTTTTTCATTTTACAAACGCACACACACACACACACACACACACACACACACACACACACACACACACAACCTACCTCTGTTTCCACATCCGCTGTGTTAATGGTGTGTCAGGGATTGTATATGTCTACAAGTAACACTGAACATTAGTACAGAAGTGACCTCTAAAAGAAGCCAAAATGGGCTCATTTGGGTGGCATTTACCTAGATGAACATTAGTACAGAAGTGACCTCTTAGAGAAACTGAAATGGGCCCATTTTGGTGGCATTTACCTAGATGAACATTAGTACAGAAGTGACCTTTAAGAGAAACTGAAATGGGCCCATTTTGGTGGCATTTACTTAGATGAACATTAGTACAGAAGTGACCTCTAAAAGAAGCCAAAATGGGCTCATTTGGGTGGCATTTACCTAGATGAACATTAGTACAGAAGTGACCTCTAAGAGAAACTGAAATGGGCCCATTTGGGTGGCATTTACCTAGATGAACATTAGTACAGAAGTGACCTTTAAGAGAAACTGAAATGGGCCCATTTTGGTGGCATTTACCTAGATGAACATTAGTACAGAAGTGACCTCTAAGAGAAACTGAAATGGGCCCATTTTGGTGGCATTTACTTAGATGAACATTAGTACAGAAGTGACCTCTAAAAGAAGCCAAAATGGGCTCATTTGGGTGGCATTTACCTAGATGAACATTAGTACAGAAGTGACCTCTAAGAGAAATTGAAATGGGCCCATTTTGGTGGCATTTACTTAGATGAACATTAGTACAGAAGTGACCTCTAAGAGAAACTGAAATGGGCTCTTTTGGGTGGCACTTCCCAGATCTTTAGTGTGTGCATGCATACTTTTTGCATTTAGTTTTCGAATGAACAACAACATTTTTTTCAATGATGAATTAAGGTGGGAGGTATTCAGAGGAAAAAAAAAAAAAACGTGTTATGGAGTAAGTTGCTGCACATAATGTCCTTCAGAATGTTAACAAAAGTCCTAATTTTAAGAAGAATCAAAAAAAAAAAAAAGATGAAATGAAATAAGTGTGCATTCTTCACTCAAAGAGAGGTAACTGCCTTTGTGGCTAATGCGTTGCGGGTGTCATCATATCAGAGTAGCTGATTTCAAAGCGAGGGTAGGCCAGCACTGTACGATATTTGCTTCAGTGATGTAACTCATTCACTCTGTGCCAGTCGAGTTGTGTTCTCTCCCTTTAAGCAGTGGAGAGACAAGGACACAACACATGCAATGAAACGGGGAGGAGAGAAGGAAATGAGTAGTGGATGGGAGTGGAATGGAGATGGTGTGAAGATGCGTACTTGCAGAAGAATCATAGCCAAACTGAAGGCTGCCTTTTTATCAGGTTTGTGTTGACTTTTAACCCAAACTTGTTTGGAATATTTGTTGCTATATCCTGTTGACGTAATGGCCAGGTAATGTACAATTTTATTTGACGCTTGCATTTTGCATTTTCCCACCATTTCCATGGCCACTGTTGAACTTAGTTGAGTTTGGTCACACAGGTAAATGTATGACTTTTTGGTACTGGTTGGTGATTCTTCTTGTGAAAGCAAGCATATCATGCGTTTTAATGTGACTTTGCTCGATTGTTACTTTGTGAAATTTCGCAAGATATTTTTAGATGTGGTCAGTCTTTGTTCTGTATATATTAAATGTTTTATCTATAACATGTTAGTTTGTTGTGCTCAGCAAGAGATGTTTCTTTGTGATCAATCTTTGTTCTGTACCTGTTAAAAGTTTGTTTATATCTGCTCCTCTACGTTAGTTACAAACAGCATCAAATGGTCTCATCTTGATTATATGTCAAATAATATTTGTTACACTGTTAAAATGATGTTTTTTTTTACACTGTGTGTGTGAAATCTTTTTCAGCACATCTTGCATCAGCGTGTAAAGCAAGAATTGCAACTGATGAAAGTGTTTGAGAAAATGTTCATTTGTAATGTTGAAAATAATGCTGAAAACGTTAAATGCAAATTTATGCGGACCATTCTGTGCCATCCTTAGGGAGGAAATGAGTGGAAAGGTCATATTAATATTTATTAGTTTATAAAATTTCGTTCCACTCATACCTACCAGTAACTGCTGAGAAAAGCCAATATTTTAAAAATTTTACTCCAGATATGCACAGGTACACACACACACACACACACATATTCATACATGATCAACAAAACAGGGTGGGTGATTACATACACTCTTCTTTTTTTCTTCTTTTTTAATGTGCAAGTGTCGAAAAAATTGTGCTCGTTTGAGATGGCACTCTGAAACAAGAAAGGAAGAAGAAAAATGAAGAGTAGTAACAGTAAACCAAGCTGGTGAGAATGATCATTACGGACATTACGGGGAAAAACAATGGTCTGTCTCTCTTGTTTTCAAATTTATGAGAGAAATCCACGTTACTGTGAAATTGAATGCTTAACTGGGGGCTGGAATAGCTTAGTGGTAGAGCGCTGGACTCATAATCTTGGTGATCCTGGGGTTGCGAGTTTTGAATCCGCGCTGAGCCGTTTTTGTACAGGGATATTTTTCCCTCAGAGTTAACATTGGTTCTGACTCCATTTCCATACAGTCCTTTGAATGAGACTGTTAACTGAGGTTCCGTGTGTGTGAACGCACGCATAACATCTTGCACACATGTAAAATCCCATCACCAACTTTCAGAAGAGAAGGCCAGTGTGTGGCTGTTGGTGTGGATGACACGTTACACATAGCATGCACCTTCCCTGAAGATGGAGTATGGCTGCCTGAATGGTGGGATAAAAAAAAAAGTCATACACTCGAAACTCCACTCCCTTTGTTGGGTAGATGGGGATTATTTTTTGCCTGTCTATACAGGGAGTGTCCGCAGGAGTATCAGCCTGCGTACGCAGAAGAAGAAGAATAATGTTTAACTTCTACAGTTAGCTGAAGCTGCGGAAAGACACACCAGTTTCAGCTCACTTTGTTTTGTGGTGTTTGCACTGCACCTTGTAGGGAGACGACTGAGACATGGTTACGATGTTGCCAGAACATGTACCTGTTTTGTGTGTTGTTTGATGGTGTAAGTTCATTTTTTGCTTTCTGTCAGCCACCGTGGTGCAGTGGTTAGCCTCATGGATTTCTGGATGGGAGGACCAGGGTTCGATTCCCGTCAGGGCTTTTTACTTGTGGGATTTTTATGTCCTGATTGACTTCTTCTTAGAGTTGAGTTTGCTTTTGGCTCACTTTGGAAGATTGGGACCTCACACAGACCAGTTTTCATCCACTTGATAGATGTGTCTCGAGATTTGCTCAAATTTCCTTACCAACTCTCTCCAGGTGTCTGTCTCTCTCAGGCCTGGTTGATACAAGATATGTTGTAAAAGTAAGAAGATAAAGTACAATTTTGTCATGCAGTCTCGGACCAGAAGAGAATTCCATAGAATTATCTTAATCATCCTCATCAATCAGCATAAAAGTCCCAAATTCTGTGGCTCCTTCATGCTCTGCTCTCACGGTGACCTCGGTTTCAATTTCCTCTCTTCATTTATGCTTTTTATGAGTTCTTGTTGAGGTCACTCTTGTTGAGGTCACCTGTATTGTTGAGGTCACTTGTATTGTTGAGGTCACCCTTGTTGATGTCACCTGTATTGTTTTGAGGTCACCTATACTTTTGAAGTCACCCTTGTTTGAGGTCACCTGTATGTTGTTGAGGTCACCCTTGTTGAGGTCACCTGTATTGTTGAGGTCACCTGTATTGTTGTATTGTTGAGGTCACCTGCATCAGCTAATTCATGAAGACTCCCGATGGACGGACATGGTGGCTCACTCCAGAGAGGGAAGCTCATTCACATTGACTCCACGACAAAGCAATAGTTGTTGTCAGTCGGCAGCTAAGTAATTGGTGTGCTGTGTCTATATTGGGTCAATTCAGGCACCACTGAACACCACCCAAGTGACTCGACAGTAATTGGCGTGCTGTATATATTGGGTCGGTTCAAACACCACTGAACACCACCCAAATGACTCGACACTAGTGCAGTGTCTCCTCTGCTGGGGTGTCTCATGATGACCTGACTTTGACCGCTGCTCCCTGTGGCTTGCCTGTGGCAGGGCTGCAGTGGGATAGGGAGCCGGAATGTGGCTGTGGACAGGGAGCCGGAATGTGGCTGTGGACAGGGAGCCAGAATGTGGCTGTGGACAGGGAGCCAGAATGTGGCTGTGGACAGGGAGCCGGAATGTGGCTGTGGACAGGGAGCCAGAATGTGGCTGTGGACAGGGAGCCAGAATGTGGCTGTGGACAGGGAGTCAATGTGGCTGTGGACAGGGAGCCAGAATGTGGCTGTGGACAGGGAGTCAATGTGGCTGAGGACAGGGAGCCAGAAGGTGGCTGAGGACAGGGAGCCAGAATGTGGCTGAGGACAGGGAGCCGGAATGTGGCTGTTGACAGGGAGCCGGAATGTGGCTGTGGACAGGGAGCCAGAATGTGGCTGTGGACAGGGAGCCAATGTGGCCGTAGACAGGGAGCCAGAATGTGGCCGTAGACAGGGAGCCAGAATGTGGCTGTGGACAGGGAGCCAGAATGTGGCTGTGGACAGGACAGAATGTGGCTGTTGACAGGGAGCCAGAATGTGGCTGTGGACAGGACAGAATGTGGCTGTGGACAGGGAGCCAGAATGTGGCTGTGGACAGGGGGCATGTGGCTGTGGACAGGGAGCCAGAATGTGGCTGTGGCCAGGGAGCCAGAATGTGGCTGTGGACAGGCGCCAGGATGTGGCTGTGGACAGGGAGCCAGAATGTGGCTGTAGACAGGGAGCCAGAATGTGGCTGTAGACAGGGATTCAGGGTGGACAGGGAGTCAATGTGGCTGTGGACAGGGAGCCAGAATGTGGCTGAGGACACAGGATCCAGAATGCGGCTGTGGACAGGAGCCAGAATGCGACTGCGGACAGGGGAGGCAGGATGTGGCTGTGGACAGGGAACCGGAATGTGGTGGACAGGGAGTCGATGTGGCTGTGGACAAGGAGTCAATGTGGCTGCGGACAGGGGGGAGCCGGGATGCGGCTGTGGACAGGAGCCGGAATGTGGCTGTGGGGACAGGGAGTTGGAATGTAGCTGTGGACAGGGAGCCAGAATGTAGGTGTGGATAGGGAGCCGGAATGTGGCTGTTGGGACAGGGAGGGAGCCGGAATATGGCTGTGGACAGGGAGTCAGAATGTGGTTGTGGACCGGGAGTCAGAATGAGTAAAGAGGGGATGGTGTGCCACTGAAGTGGTGCTAAAGATGACGCCGCAAAACACAGGAGAAAAAAAAGTGTTGTGTTCTGATATTGCCAGAAGACATCCGCATTTTGTGTCCTATATAACTTTATATGTTAATTTGCTGTGTTCATTAATGTGTCCAGACTGCCGAATGCTTCTTGTCTGCTGTCTATGCTAAACAACATGAACAGGAAATACATATCTTTTTTATATTTGCTATGTAAATATGTCAGCTATATTTCAAATGTAGTCCATTTTGTTTTTCTGATTATATTTTTTGTCTAAAGGAAATACATATCTTTTTGATATTTGCTGTGTAAATATGTCAGCTATATTTCAAATGTAGTCCATTTTGTTTTTCTGATTATAGATATCTTTTGTTTTGTCTGGGTTCTTTTTTTTTTTCTCCAGATTCACAGAATTCCTCCCGAACACTGCAAAATATAGCATGAAACTGCTGGTCTCTTTTTATGATGTATTATGATGAATTCAGATGAATCTCTGGTGTTGCTTCTTTTATTGTATGTGTGTGTGAGTGTGTGAGTGTGTGTGTGTGTGTGTGAGTGTGTGTGTGTGTGTGTGTGTGTGCAGAGGTATCAGAAGCAAAACAACCTGTTGCTGGCAAAAATGAGAGACCAGTTTGAACATAAGAGATTATTTCACATAGATGAATTTTTGTACAAGAAAAGTTTCTTAGATCTCTTATGAGAATTTGAATATTCTAAAACTGACATGATTAAGGAAAACATAAAAACCCTTGCTGTCTGGCTATTAGGACTTACAATCTACCTGGCTATTAGTGTTTACGATCTACCTGGCTATTAGCGTTTTCAATCTACCTGGGCTATTAGTGTTTACGATCTACCTGGCTATTAGTGTTTACGACCTACCTGGCTATTAGTGTTTACCATCTACCTGGCTATTAGTGTTTACGATTTACCTGGCTATTAGTGTTTACGATCTACCTGGCTATTAGTGTTTACGATCTACCTGGCTATTAGTGTTTACGATCTACCTGGCAATTAGTGTTTACGATCTACCTGGCTGCTATTAGTGTTTACGATCTACCTGGCTATATTAGTGTTTACGATCTACCTGGCTATTAGTGTTTACGATCTACCTGGCTATTAGTGTTTATGATCAAAACTGAGGATGCAGTGCACTTCAGCTCAGAAAGCCTCATTTTGACATGGACAGACTCATGTACATCAGGTTCAATAAACTGCCACACATCAGTTTAAATATTCTTTGCACTAAAGGCAAGGACATGCCAATAGCCCGAAGCAATGTGTGTGTGTGTGGGTGTGCATGGAGGGCTATTTCTGACAGATATTAGACTGATTTCAGTGTGTCATGGGGGGGGCCGGAATAGCTTATTGGTAGAGCGCCGGACTCGTAATCCAAGGGTTGCAGGGTCGAATCTCCAACGGGCCATTTCGGTACAGAGGGATTTTTCCCTCGGAGAGTTAACATTGGATCTGACTCCATTCCCCATACAGTCCTTCGAATGAGACTATAAACCGAGGTTCCGTGTGTGAATGCACGCAAAACATCTTGCACATACGTAAAATCCCATCACCAACTTTATAAAGGGAAGGCCACTTGGCCGTTGGTATGGAAGACACACGTTACACATAGCGTGCACCTTCCCTGAAGATGGAGTATGGCTGCCTTAATGGCGGGATATAAAACGGTCATGCACACAAAACTCCTTTGGGCAGATGGGATTATTAATACTTGCCTGTCTATACAGGGAGTCTATACAGGAGTATCAGCCTGCGTACACAGAAGAAGTGTGACATGGATCATTGGATGCTGTACATGCCACAGACGTGTAATCCTATTCTCTTGGGGTGTGTAGTGGTGCTTGGAAGCTCTTCTTTCCTTGGTCCTATCTGCTCCAGAGCTTCACGCTTTTTCCAGTTATCCTGGAACACATGTCCCTTCACAGCTTGAAGTGAGGGGACAAAATGCAACAGCATGCAACAAACCTGGGCGCTTTTATGCAGTTTGAATCGTAGTTGACCTTAACCGCAAGCACCATGAATTTGCTGCTGTTGTACTTTTCTCCCAAAGGACACTGTGCCTGTGTAGACTATTTATTATGCTGTGTGTGTGTGCGTGTGTGTGTGTGTGTGTGTGTGTGTGTGTGTGTGTGTGTGTGTGTGAGGGGTGACAGACACTGTGAACATCACATGAAGAATTGTCCATTCACAATTGTGGTATTAGACAAACAAAAGGGGGGAAAAAAAAGAGAAAGGAATGAAGGGAAGGTGGAGGGTGGGGTGGGCTTTGGTAGAGTAGTGGAGATGGGTGGAGGAGCAGGGTGTATGCTGTGTGTATTCACTGCATTGTCTTCCTACCTTGCTTCTCAAGGGAAGAGTTATCACATTTGCAAACTGTAATGCCTGATTTGCTCATAAAATTCCTTGTTCATGTTCCGTTGACCAGTTTGCCACACAGCCAGTCTCTTAATCCTGTACTACTCCACAATCGATCATCTTGAAGCTGTTCTACTCTTAACCTACATACTCCACAACAGATCATCTTGAAGCTGTTCTCTTCTCATAACCTATATACTCCACAACAGATCATCTTAAAGCTGTTCTTCTCTTAACCCTATATACTCCAAAACAGATCATCTTGAAGCTGTTCATCTCTTCACCCTATATACTCCAAAACCTATCTACTCCACGATCGATCGATCATCTTGAAACTGCTCTTCTCTTAACTGTACCTATTCCACAATTATCAGTTTGAAGCTGTTCTCTTAACCCTATCTACCTTCAGTTTTTGAGTATGCAGGTCTTTGAATTTATGTCCTACCAGTCTTGAAATTTTGGACTGAAAAGTGTGTATGAATCCTGACTATTGAAAAGGAATAAGATGAAAAAAAAAATGCTTAAAAAATGAAACAATGTTAAACTCAAACTGTTCAGAAACAGATTTTCATCTTAATTCTTTGAGTACATATGTAACCTGTCATTACTTCCCTTGATTGCCAAGCACTTGTTACAGTACTTTTTCTTTTATACAGGACAAAAAAAAAAAACAAAACTGCCAGCCCTACTTACTACTTATGGGGGCCGGAATAGCTCAGTGATAGAGCGCCAGAGACTTGTCATCTTGGTGATCCTGTGGTTGCGGGTTCGAATCTCCGCTGGGCCGTTTTGGTACAGCGGGATTTTTCCTTAGGAGTTGTCATTGGTTCAGACTCCCATTTCCCATACAGTCCTTCGAATGAGACTATGTCTTGCATACACATAAAATCCCATCACCAACTTTCGGAAGAGACGGCCAGTTTGGCCGTTGGTATGGATGACACGTTACACATAGCATGCTCCCTGCGTGAGAAATAGAAAGAATGAATGAGAGTAAGGATATTGAGTGAACGATATAGGACGACACTGACTGGATGGCATGGGAAACAACTGAATGAAGCGCCAGCTGGCAGCTCTTCAGTCGGCTCTACCCAGGTAGGCAGCCCGTTGTGTCAACAACTGTGAATTGTAAAGCGCTTAGAGCTTGGTCTCTAGCCGAGAATAGGCGCTATATAAGTATTCATTATGATAATAATAATAATATCGAAATCAGGAAACTCACTCAGAATCAGAAACATTGTCATGGAAAAGAAAACTGGCAGTACTTCTAGGAGCAATTACCGGATGGTGGACAGGTTTATTAAAAACAACCTTCTGAAGGTACCACCAAAAAAAAAAAAAAAAAAAAAAAAAAAAAAAAAGGCCAAGACTATGGGTAGGCTCACCAGTTTAGCTCCCTGTCGTATTCAGAAGTACCTATCAGCCTGGCCAATACGCTGGCATATTGTATTCAAAGTTCATGTTTTTGTTCCTACAGTACAGCCAACCACACAGAACCTTTTCAGATCACACCTGAAGATTAAAATCAAAAGTTGCATTGAAAGGGTTAAATGCAAGGCGGGTTACATTACGAATTCATTTGTACATTAGCAACTGAAAGGATGCAAATCTGTTCAAAGAGAAAAATAAAAGTTTTTGACTTGCTTAAGTCCTTTTCATTCAGAACAGTTCTCAAACAACTTGGCCGATATGTTATATGACACACATGACATATGAAGGTAGTACAAAAAAAAAAAAAAAAAACCCACTGAGATCAATACTGGGTGTATGAAATTTATCCTGGGTGCAATATGCAACAGGGAGGCATGGTACAGAGGTTGATTTGTACTCCTGTGTTTGTGTCGCCTTGAGCAAAGGGCAGGCAAATCATTTCATGTCAGTGCAGATGAGTTTTTGATGCATGAAGTATGTTTGAGTGTTTGTGCGTTACTGAATGCTATTGATGCTTAAATACTTTTTTTTACTGCAAATTCTAATGTTCTCCTTCATTTTTAAATGTGGAACTTTATGGAGATGGTAATGGGTTTGAGGAGGGGGGTGGAGAGGAATCTTGCTTGTATCTCTGTGTGTGACATCATGTTGTAATGTGCAATTTGTGTACAGATCCACAATCTAATATCCTGCTAGGCTGTTCTGTGAAAATGCTTTCCATTTACAGAAAAAACATTCTATGTTCTACTTACTTGTATTATGCTTTTAATTGAATTTAAAAAAAAAAAAAATTTTTTTTTTTAAAAGCTACAGAAAGTTTCAAAAGTTTTTGTTTTCCTTTTTACTATTTTCTTTTCATTGATCTCTAATGAAGTGTAAGACCTGAAAAAAAAAAAAAGAAAAAAAGAAGGTAAAATAAAATGGCAAAATGTGGTCTCAGTTTTCTTCCTAACAGACATATGATTCACGATGACGCATGCGCACAATCTCACAACTGATTACAGTTCAGATTCAGACCAAGAATGAGATACAAAACGCTGTTCAGTCAAGCAGAAAGGAAGACAGGAATTTTTACTATGTAGAAAAAAACAGTGCATTCATGAAAAAAAGACACACCGCTGAGTACGCACCCATTTCAATATTACTGTCACAAAACATAACACGTATGTTAATCAGAAAATACCTTTTTACATGCAACGCTATGGCCAGGAAATATTGCAATTTAGTCACACAGAGCACACACAGTGGAATATTCATTGCCGCAGAATTCTAAATAAACAGGTACATGCGTCAGCAGAAACATGACTTACTTAGGGTCAAAAATGACCTCTTCAAAGGTGGTGGTCCTCAACTAAATCTGGACTGAAGCTGCAATGTGGACAGATATGACCTAAATCAGGATAGCTCAGTGGTAGAGCACCAGACTATTAATCCAAGGGTTGAGGGTTCGAAATCTCCGCCAAGCGTTTCGGTACTGGGGGATTTTTCTCTCAGAGTTTACATTGGTTCTGACTCCCATTTCCCATACAGTCCTTCCCATGAGACTATAAACCGAGGAGGTTCCATGTGTGAACGCACGCGCAACATCTTGCACACATGTAAAATCCCATCACCAACTTTCGGAAGAGAAGGCCAGTTTGGCCGTTGGTATGGATGACACGTTACACATAGCATGCACCTTCCCCGAAGATGGAGTATGGCTGCCATTAAGGCGGGATAAAAAACGGTCATACACACAAAACTCCACTCCCTTTCTTGAGCAGATGGGATTAATACCTGCCTGTCTATACAGGGAGTGTCCGCAGGAGTATCAGCCTGCGTATGCAGAAGAAGAAGAAGACCTAAGATCTTTGCGGTCGATTTACCTCTTTCTTTTTTGAACAACCTGGTCAACAGCAATGGACAATATCAAGCTGATAAAATTCCACAGTTTACAAAATACTATATTCACTTGCAAAAGACACATGAAACTTTACTACGAGGAAAAACAAAAGACAAAAAAAAATATAGGCCCACGTTCAGTTACGTCATAGGACTCCCTAGACCATTACAAATAACCAACAGATACATTTATTAAACATGTATACAAAAAAAAAAAAAACAAAAAAATGTACTCCCAAGCTGCTGCAAAGAAGCTGTTAAGTTACTTTGTGAAAACAGAAAATCTTCAATATCATTCCACAGGCTAAAAAAAAAAAAAACATTCTAGAATTTCTGGGAAACATCAAGATCGATGAGCCAAGGCAAGGCAAAAAAGAGAAAAAATGAGATCACAAGACTAACACAATTAGTAAAACGCTGTGATTCTATAGACAATGAAGGAACTCCCCCCCCCCCCCCCCCCCTCCCTCATTCTGCCCCTGCTCCCCCCCCCTTCCATCCTTGTGGATCTCATGGCAATGAAGTTTGCAGCTGTCTAGCAATTAACAGGCGCAACAGAATGAAACATGAACAGCCAGTCAATGTTTTGCACGTGAGGCATACGTACTGGATTTACTACAACATGACCGTTGAAAGCGAAAAGAGAGATGAAGTGGATTGCAATGCACTACATATACAGTCCTTGCACAAGCTCTCCAACACACACACACACGCACGCACGCATTTGCGCGCGCATGCACACATGCACGCACGCATGCGCACACACACACACACACACACACTTGAAAATTCTGCTGGGATGCAACATGCGTCTGTGGCTTCAAGATTTCCCTTTTCATGTTTTTTCTTGCCCCACATACTATACAATGTACATTATAGTCCTGTATACCAACTTTGCTTTCAGATACTGAGCCTTCTTGCTCATTATTCGAACATGCACTGCCAAATTATTCACATATGTTAAGAATTCTTTAGGGGCTGTTAAAGAGCGCCACCCATAGTTTACTCCGATTTTTTTGTATGATGCTGTATTAGTTATTTTTTCATAATCTCGATTAGTTTCATCCAGGGAATTTCTTTCAATGTTATGACTGTTCATATATACTTTCATACTGAAACATATTTGCGCATTTCCAAACCATCAATACCACACAATAGCACTCCTGCACTCTCTCTGTTACTCACACACATACACATAAACACACAAACACATGTACATAAACACACACACACCCTCACAAAACTACTTTTTTTTTCCCAAGACCACTATGAGTTAAAAGGCTTTAAAAGGAAAACCTCCCTCTCCAGAAAGCCTCCCTCCCTAGAAAACCTCCCTCCCCCAAAGCATCCCTCCCCAGAAAGACTCCCTCCCCAGTCTCCTCCCCAGAAAAATCTCCCTCCCCAGAAAGCGTCCCCCCCAGAAAGCCTCCCTCCCCAGAAAGCATCTGTCCCTCCCCAGAAATCTGTCCCTCCCCAGAAAGCATCCGTCCCTCCCAAGAAAGCCTCCCTCCCCAGAAAGCGTCCCTCCCCAGAAAGACTCCCTCTCCAGAAAGTCTCCATCCCCAGAAAGCATCCCTCTCCAGAAGCGTCCCTCCCCAGAAAGACTCCCTCTCCAGAAAGTCTCCATCCCCAGAAAGCATCCCTCCCCAGAAAACTCCTCCCTCCCAGAGAGCGTCCCTCCCCAGACAGCGCGTCCCTCCTCAGAATGCCTCCCTCTCCAGAAAGCCTCCCGCCCCAGAAAGCGTCCCTCCCCAGAAAGCCTCCCCTCCTGTAAAACTCTCTTCCTGTAAAAACTCCCTTCCCTGTAAACACTCCCTCCCTGCAAAAACTCCCTTCCTGGAAACACTTCCTCCCTGTAAACACTCCCTCCTCCCTGAAAAGACTCTGATCCAGTAAACGCTCCCTGGAAAGATTTCCTCCCTTGATTTTTTCCCCCCCTTCCCTCTCTCTCTCTCTCTCCCTTTTCATACCTAATTTAATCCCCAACCCCCCCCCCCCCCCAATAAAGACCCTTTCAATACAGACCCACAAAAACATATGCAAAAAGGCATGTAGGTAGGCAAACATACACTGTGACAGGAATTAATGGAGAGAACAAAAAGTCGAAACTTTCCAAAACAAAGACAAGCTGATAAAGGCGCAAAGGCAGAAAAATGGCGGGCAATACACATGCTGACCTTTTTACCCTGAAACTGCAATTGGTGCACTTAATTCAACCAAAATGAGCATTTCTTCTTCCCTGGTAGAGTATGTACAAATTTCCAAATCTCTGTAACAGTAGGAGGGGTGGAGCCCGGGAGGGGTGGTGGTGGAGAGAATTCATTTCGCGTTCATCAACCATCACGTTGCAGAGAATTCTTCTGGATACTAATCAACCACCTGATCTTACACTGACCATGGTAAAAATGGATACTTTCTTATACACATTACTTTCAAACCTGGCTCACTGGCATATTTTGGCACAAACTCAAGCTCTCTCTCTGTTTTTTTTTTTTTTTTTTTTTGCAGCGTTTCAGGGCATGTTGTCAAAGAAACAGGCACAGCCTGACCACAGAAATAGGTGGGAAACACCTTTGCGCGAGGAAGTAAGCAAGAGTTGTCTCGCACTTTGGTCAAAGAGCCCCCTCCCCTCCCCTACCCCTTGCACCCCACCCCCACCCCAACTACAATTACATTCCGAAAATACCGTTCAAGAACTTTGTTTCAACAATGTTTTCCCCCCGATGTCTTTTTTTTTTTTGCTTCAGTTCATCATATTCATTGTTATCTTCACCAAATATGTGTAAAAAATATACAGCAAAACCCCATGGGTAACCAGGTCTGCACACACACACGCACACACAAAAAAAGGCAGAATCAGAAAAAGAACAGAAAGGCACAAAATTTACCGCACAAAATGTACCGAAGGTGGAGATAAAGTTAACAATTCACATGGAATCTCCCCTTTCCTCCTCCCTCCTTCCAGCATCCTTGGGTGGGGTGGGGGGGGGGGGGTGGTGGTGGAGAGGGAGGGGGGTAGGGAATATTACAAGTCGGAGCAACAAATAATCAAACTCTTACATGATTTTGGTGTATTAGTTTAAAACATAAACAATAACATCTATACACAAGTGCAGCACAGAATATTGGTGAGACTGGTAAAAAAAAGACACAGAGGACAATGAGATCAGGCACAGATCTACATACTTGCAGTGGCGTTCGCTGGAGGTGAAAATAACTCTGAACAGAAAGACAACACAAGATTGCTGAAGAAGACACGCACGACACATGAAGAAGTCTCACAACTTCGACTAGGGCAGTCTCTCCCCTGAAAATCCAATTTCACACAAAACAAGTTCATTAACAAATAAAATACGCCGTAGATGACTACCAATCAAAACGAAGGAAACAGAATTGAACAAACTGTGTAGTACATCATGTCTCTATTCATATACCGATAAAAAATATGGAAATGAAAAGGTTTAAACAGCCCCTGTCTCTGACTCGTCTTCCTTCTGTTTAAAATCCATTTCATTTTCAATTCAAACAAGATGAACGTTGTCCTTATGGATGAAAGGTCAGAAAGAACGTTTTTGTTTGTAATCTCATGCCACCACTTTCTTTTTTTTCTTCAGGAAATCATCAACCAAGAGATCATTAGATTGAAAGTCAATCTGTGTGCAATTAACATTCACACATACCCATGGGAGTTTAATCTGACAGAAGCTGTGGATAAACGATTCCCTTTGGACAATTCGTCATGTTGTCTTTTCAGGGAACTGTACCCAACCTGAGAAACAATACTCTGAATGGAAGTGAGAAAAGAAAAAAACATAGTCACCAAATTAGCAAACAATTTTTTTTTCTTTCTGTCATGCACAGATGATTAAGCCTTTGAAATACATATGAAAAACGGATGCATACATCTTGCTGACTTGTTAATAGTGACTGGCAGACGTTGGTAAATCAAATATAAACATGACTAATGCCACCTGACTCGGTCCAACGTCTTTGGTGGAAAAAAAAAAATACAATCCATTTAAAACGTGACACCATGTTAAAGCTTGCTGCTTTCGCTGAAGACTAATATGACTCACATTTCACCATAAACCACATGTGTGCAAATGCTGATTGTGATTTGAGACTTCGAATCTCATACTCAGAAGCACTAAAGCGACCACTGTTCAGACAACAGGTCTGGGAATAGCCACAGCATCGGCCACACCTGTTCCACAGGCACTACAGTGACCACGACCACTGTCCACAAGACAGGACTGCACCAGCACAAAACGACCACTCGACCACACCTGTTCCACAAGAGTGTACCCAGATTTGGGGCAGTTCAGATTAAATGAATATTCCAGCATGTTAACCACAAAATCAGTTAAAAAAAAAAAAAAAAGACTGCTTATACAACAATCAATATTAGAACACCAATGTGGATATCATGATTTGCTCCAATAGTTATGCGTAAGTTTTTGTACTCAGTGTCTGGTTTAAAAGAGGTAGTTTATAACAAAGTAATTGTCTAAACTATTAAAAAAATTTTTTTAAAAGACAATGCCTATAGTGAAGTCTACTTAACACAAATGTCCAAAGTAAGAGATCTGGTTCTGTTCACACACACACACACACACACACACAAAATTACTCTAATCAAACAAATCTCGATAAGTGTGTCAAAACACTAATTATGTGTTGATACAGCAAAGCCAGCTTGTCAATATTTACAACAATGGTTTCCATAACGTTACAAAGTCAGTTGAAATAAAGAAAAGCTCACAATAACAATTTTCTTTTTTGCCAACTATAAATATAAGATCAGCAAGAATTCTCTTTCACCAATATTTCATTTCACTGTGATCACTTGCTGACTTGGAGTGGCCGATGGCCTGCTTTTTTGGCCATACCTTGAGTACAGCATTCAAAGCCAACAATCAACCACTACGCAACATAGCAGCCATTTTGAAAGAAACAAACCAAAAAAAAAGGAGAAAGCAACTCTGCCATCATCACATCTGATTGCTGATATTCTAAGGAAAGACTGTAAAATTGGAGAAAACTTCCTATCAAACAGGCATAGGTCCAAATGTTTTGCTTGTCCTGGACCTTAACGTTAAACAGACCAAAGTCTAAATGTTTTGCTTGTCCTGGACCTTATCATTAAAACAGGCCAAAGTCGAAATGTTTTGCTTGTCCTAAACCTATTTTGCTATTTTGCTTGTTCAGGACTCCAACTTTTTAAATGTTTAAAAATCTTTTGTGTTAACCACAGAGTTTAAAAATGGAAAAAAAGCTTTAGTTCAGAAATGCAAAAGTTGTTCACATAAATCAATCCTTACGTTACCAAGACTCATTTTAACTGGACTCCACAGTATACACACTTTAAGGCACCCCTTACTACGATATGCTGCCAAAAGTTCGTTGCATTTGACAAAGTCCTCTAACATGTAACATCTACTGCTGATTATACAGTGCATATGTAAATGTACATTTCTTAAAATAGTTACTATTAAAAATTTTTTTCACCACTGAACAGTCATTCTTTTCATTGACAAGGTTTGTTGCTTTTAAGAAAATACTACTACAAATACTAAATACATACTGAAACTATAGAACTGTAACCGAAGAGAGAAAGAAACAAAAAAAAAAAAAAAAAAAAAAAAAAAAAATACACAAAAACTGCACTCACTATGCTAGCACTGACAGCCCCCAAAACTTTCAAAATCAGAACTGAAAAAGCAAACACTCAAAAAAAAAACAAAGTAAAAAAATACAAAAACGTGAGCAATGAAATAACACTTTTCTTTTAAAATGTCGATAATGAATAAATCAAACTGGGATCACTCACCCAGTCTTAAAAGCAATGAAGCAGTCACCATTGTCACAAATACACAGGCAAAAATTCAAAACTACTTCTTAATAATGCTTCATAAAGAAATCTTGAAAAAAAAAAAAAAAAAAAAGGACGAAAAAGAAAGACATGGATGACGCAGTATTAGGTTCACATATCCACAAATTCACTCAAAATTCTAAGAACATTCTAACTTAACATAAATACTAAGCAAGGTCATCACGTACAACACGAAGATTACACATGCACAAGTCTTTTTTTTTTTTCTCTCAACCACATCAAAATTTCCCAACAGACTTTAAAAAATTTTCTCTTAGCACACCATGAAAGGTTGTCCAAGAAAATCATGAACAGAAGAGAAATCAATGACTAGTTCACTCTGATCACAAAATTAAAGCAAGTTAGAGGCAATGTCACAAAGGAGAAGGTCACAACAAGGATACAATGTTACTACATCATACTGTTCAATGGCCAGCCAGACACAGAGGCTTATCAAGGCCGACGTTGCGGATCTTACTTCACATTTTGCTGGCAAAAATAATATTGTTACACAAACAGGCTGTACAAATGACAAAGACCTGTAAACAAACAAACGTATGGTCTGAACGATTGAGCTCATGGAAAAAAAAAAATCACATTAAGAAAAAATGTACACCAAGGAGATGAAAGTAAGTTAAAATGTATAATTACAAAGACAACAAAGTACGATATTTATTTCCCTTAAAGATGGTGTGAACTTATCTCGCACCAACCTGCAACTGATCATAATCATCATTATCACCAGTATCAAAAGCTGTCATAGAATCCTTGATTCCTGTCACTAAATGAGTCTCCGCCCCCCCCCCCCCCCCCCCCCCCCCCCCCCCCCCCCCCCCCCCCCCACCCTTGCATGCTCTATTATTTTCATTCTAACCATATACAATGGCATCAACTGATGAATGCATGAGTTACCCACCGTTGCGTGCATGTGCGTTAATGCATGCATATACATGCAAGCGTTAATGTAAATAACATGTACATTTTCATTTATTATGTAAACACCACCAGCAATACAAACTTATCCTACTCAATCCCTTGTCATGGTCAATGCATCTCTCTTTAAAACTCCAATAGATTTGAACAGGCAAGCCACCACATGATTTTTTTTCCCCCAGAAAGAACACCGCTTTTTTACCAAACAAACAAAAAAAAAAAAGACATACTAGCCACAAGAACATGTCACAAAGCAACCCATACTTCAGATATATGTCTGTGACTATGCTGAAGAAATGACAAGAATCACAGTATAGACTAGAGTCAATGTTGAGCTTTCACTGGAGCAAAAACAATCAATTACACAATAAAATGTCTTTGGGTGTCATGCATGTGTACACGGTGAAGTCTCAACTGATGTGATTATTTCAAGTGTTTGAACTCTGAACTCTGATCAGGTTTTCAGTTACGCTACCAACAAGGGAACTGACTCCAATCATGATTACAAGATTGACTTCCCGTGTTCATATCCAGTCTGTGTTTCTAACCAACAATATCTGAACGCAGAAAGAGGGCTGGTACACGCAACAAAATGATAGGATGGAAACCGTGGATCTGAAAATGTCAAACCACCTAAGACATATATCTCAAAATCTGTAAACAATCCTGACAGCTGAATATTGAAAGATTAGAATCGAGATCCATTTCAATTATCTCCCTCCCTCCCTTCCATTCCTGATGAAAAACAGATAATTTTGCTGAAGCCGAATCAATCATACATTTGACTGTTTCGAGAATTTCCAAACACACAGGGCTATGAACACAATAAACGACAGATACATGAGCGGAACCAAACGCTTTTATTAGTACAAGTCAGTCGAGTAAAGGAATGTGAAAATGACCTATCCTGTCAAAGTGTGTTACAGTGACAGACTGTTCCATTTAGAATTCATGCATGTGCAGAGGTGGTGGATGTACAATATCTTTGCTGAATTGAGTAACTGCATACCTGGGCAGATACATCCATGTAAATGTTGCAGCCTAACAGCTTGAAACAATGTCTGAACCTCACCTTCAGTCAAACAATAGGGTCAATGCAAGGAAAGCCATACTTACCTTCCTAAATCCAAAATTGGAATATTGAAGTATTAAGGGGTGGGGGGGGGGGGGGGGGGGGGGGGTGATGGTGAGGGATTGGCTGGGGAGGGATGAATGGTGGGGTAAAAAGGCGTTGGCTGTTTTCTTTGTAGCTGCCGTTTACTTCAAAACAAAAAAATATTGCCAACCTATCTTTCACAACAAAAACAACAACAACAAAAAACAACATTACCAATCCCTACTTCAGAGAGTAAGAATGATTTAATGAACACTTCCGAAAATATTGATTTTATGCTTGGGCACTACTTTGGCTGACCTTGACTTGAATGTTCAGTGCAACATTCATGCCGTTATTTGTACTTCATGTAGAAGTATATTGAATATAAATTCATTTACTTAACTATTCATTTATCTATCATCTGATGTAGAAGTATATTGAATATATATTTACTTAACTATTTTATCTGTCATCTAATCAGTCTGGGCTCATGGTTTCTTCACTGATGTAGTGTGGCATGTCTGGACTAGTCTGCACAATGTGACGCTTTCTTAAAGAACCTGAACTACACAGTTAAAAAAAAATTAATAAAAACCTGGAATTTCTTTTTTCATTTTCATAAAAACCTTGAGCAAGACAGGAAAAAAAAAAATGATTACAGAAAACTACAAAAGCAAACAAAGTACCCCTGACACAATGTCATCAAAATATGAGATGACAAGGAACGAGTTAATTACAATCAAACAGCTGAACGTATTGCCATCCAGTTACATGAACACTTCTGGTTCTTTCCCTTTCTTTTTTTTTTGAAGAATACTGTCCACTGGAAAACACTGTAGACTTGTCCCCTAGGGATTCTGACACTATCACAAACCAGATAAGCGAAAGACCCTTTCACTTTAAGAATACAATTACCTCTTTTCTAAAAGAAAATATTCCTTTCATGAGCTTCATGACTATAGCCCTTTCCCTAGTTCAGAGTGACATCTGAATGTCAAAATCTCTCCAGAAAGAAACTGAAAACAAACAAAAATGTGAAGATAAAAGTTGGTGGTTTCCATTCAGTTAAAAAAAAAAAATCCTAGTCCCTTTACAAAACATTGGATATGCACCATTCTTCCAAACAAAGAAGATTCATTGGTTTTCAATTGTGCATAAACATGTTTTTCAAATCACAAAATCAAAATTCTCATTATAAGCAGTAAATCTACAGAAAAACAAACCCCTCAACACATACATTGATTCTAGTATTCCACTGTCCCCCTAAGTTCAACCACATATTTTCCCCACAGAACAACACTCTTGGTAAAATGGCAGCAAGAGTGACAAGCGTGAGCAGGTTGCTATCTTTCTGTGGCAGTACCTCTGCATACAGGTAGCGATTAAAAAAAAAAAAGTTGTTAAACATCCTCTCCAAGGCAGATCGAAAGATCCTGAAGAAAATCGTCGGGAATCGCATTTGCGGCGTCTTCTAGGTCGAAGTCGTCCGTCATCCCGTCCACCACCTCCACTTCTCCCTTCTCCTGTAATGAAAATGGAACAGTCCATCACAGCAGAATCCATAGGTGTAAAAATCGACGAAATTGAACACACACACACACACACACACACACACACAGAGTGTTTCTATTAGCCCTACTTAAAAAGGCAACACATCAGCCGACATCGGCACAGCATAGTTATTTCCCTAATAGTCTACAAACAACATGTAGCATATCACATTAAAGATATCACATTGTTTAACAAGACAGTGATTTAAAGATGTACCAGACCCATAGCATATCACATTATAGATATCACATTGTTTAACAAGACAGCGATTTAAAGATGTACCACACCCAAACTTGAATAAACCTTGTCCACATGAAAATGCTTTCCAACCATGAACTGCAGACATAGGTTCCAAATCTGTCCCAGACTGCATGAACAGGAAAAGACAATGCTGGACCCATGTACAGGCCCCTACATAGCATGGTCTGGACGTAACACACGACCTTGCTTCATATCATTATCATGCAGTATCTATAGACCCTTGATGGTTGTCACGACAATTGCTGGAGTCAGAGTCAACAAACACACACTAACAGCATCAGACACACATGACACACACACACACACACACACACACACACACACACACACACACACACACACACACAGACACAGACACTAGACACCACATACCCTCAAAGCAATGTCTCTGGCAGCCCTGTAGAATTCTGGGAAGAGAACTGCCGCTGCTTGCCTCATCACGTCCCTCTTCTTGTCTGAGACAAACAACCTATATATAGATCACATGTCAAAGGGGAAATGTCCTGAAAAGTATGGTAAGCAAAGGAGAGGCAGGGAGAGGGAAGGGGATAGACAAGATAGATGAAAAGCTGGTCGCTGTACTTTTTCAGATTTGATGATAGTGACTGAATGTCAAAGCATACGTAAAGGGCCACGACTCCCTCCTTTCTTTCTACTTGCACCTGGGTGACTCATGCACATTTTTCTTGTAACTTTACCAGCCGCTGTTCCAGTCACGATGTTCTGGTTTCCATGATTGTAAATTTACCTGCCGCTGTTCCAGTCAGCCGCTATTCTAGTCATGGTGTTCTGGTTTCCATGGTTGTAACTTCACCAGCCGCTGTTCTAGTCATGATATTCTGGTTTCCATGGTTTAACTTTACCAGCCGCTGTTCTAGTCACAGCACAGCACACCCTGCTTGATACAGTATGCAGCGACTGTGTTCACTGTCACTGGTGCAAATTTTCATTTGTGAATTAACTCCTTTTACCCTGCTGTATGTGTTGACTGATGTTTTTCATGAAGGCTGAGACAATATTGGTTTACACATCCACTGAACACTTGCGCATTCAAATTCCTGGCTTAGATTCTTGATTCTTAATCGGGAAAAAAAAGAAAGGTAAAAAATTACCGTTTGAAAGTTAAATCATTTGGGGATCATAGCAGTGACCAGTCTGTTCTTCATGTAGTAGGCATCACTCAAGACTAGAATAACAAACATCTCAAAGGTATGAGTAATTAATGTTATAAGAGACACAATCATAAAAAGATCATTCTGTTTGATATAAGAGCACCACCATGAACAAATCACCTACAGTTCTGCACAGAGTTTGGCCCTTTATTATCAGTTGATCAGCAAGCATCATGCGATCTCTCTCTCTCTCTCTCTCTCTCTCTCTCTGTCTCTCACAATCAATGAAAGTGACAAAACCCCATAAAGTTGAAGACAAAAGCTAAAAATCGCTAACTACTATGATTGTTGTGAGGAAAAAAAAAAAAGCTTAAGAATACTTTCAATCAAATCTTCAGTCGTCTTCCCAAGTTGAAGAATTAAAGACAATAGAGATCCAAACATTTCTGATCATGCCAAAAAGCAGCAGGGAAAATCTTGCTGTTGTGTAACAACTTACTTTGAACAAGCTATACACAATGTACATCGCTAACTTAACAGTAAACAGACTATGACCAATCAGCTTCAGCACTTACCAGAGAACAGACTGTACGCAGTGTGCTTGATGACCACCTAACTTGTTCAATGACTTACCAGTAACGAAATTATGCTCAGTTGTCTCTATGGCTCACCTGGAGATAGGCTGTACACAACATGCACCAGGACCTAGCATGAAACAGACTATGCTCATTATGCTTCATTTCTTACCAGGAAAACAGACTACATTTGATTTGCTCCATGATTTACTGAGAAGCAGTATATCTAACACCTTGTATTTCTTATGAGGAAACAAACTGAACTCAATTTGCTCCATGATTTACTGAGAGGCAGTATATCTAACGCATTGTATTTCTTACCGGGAAACAGACTGAACTCAATTTGCTGCGTGATGTACTAGACATTCCAGAACTCACCAGGAAACAGTCGATCCTCAATACACTCCATGACGGGGGCAGTGCTGCCGTAGCCAGCTTGCTGGGGGTTCTGGGTCACCTGATACGTCATCATGATCAGCTGCAGGAGCTCCTCCCTCTCTTCCTTGCTGAGATGAGCCGTCTCCTTTAACACCTGCACACACAACCACACAGATGCAGTAGTGTGAATGTCAGTAGACTGCGCTTGGGGGTTGAGGGTGGGTTTGGATTACAAGTTTGAAAACTACCACAATCACTGAGGGATCTCCCTGCCATGAAGTGTATCCTGTAAGATAAAGAGAAGAGAGAGAGAGAGAGAGAGAGAGTGTGTGTGTGTGTGTGTGTGTGAATGTGAGTGTGTGTGTGTGTGTGTGTGTGTGTGAATGTGTGTGTGTGTGAGAGTGTGTGTGTGTGTGTGTGTGTGTGTGTGTGTGTGTGTGTGTGTGTGTGTGTGTGTGTGTGTGTGAATGGGTGTGCATTTGTGTACCCAAATGAGGAAACCAATACATACCACGCAGTTCATCCGCAAAATGATCCAAGTCACAACGGAGCGATGCTGGGTCAGTGAGAGAAAAAGCAGAACAAATCAGAAGTATGCAATAAAATCACTCACGACCAGATCATCAATCCAGACCTCTTTCTCCTCACACTGCTGTTGATGTATTTCCTTTTTCTCTTCTACATAAACAATTTTAGAAAGTCAAGATTATTCTTGAAACGTTTCTAACAGTAACAACACACACAAAATCAACATGAAAAGAAAATTGGGTCGACATAGTAAATGGGGATAAATGAATGTGGTTTTCCATGTATTTTGGAACCCACTTTAAGAGGTATGCAATTCACATGCACACAGACACAGACATGCACACACAAACACACACACACACACACACACACACACACAGAGCCAGTGTTTTTACTGCACTGTTGATGTGGACACACCTTCTTCAGTGTCCCAGCTTTGATCTCGCTTTCCAGAATGAAGTTGTTGCCGAAGTCCTGCCCGATGTACACACCACAAAACAAGCGGATGGCATTGAGAATGTCATTCTTCAAGGCATCATGGTTGAAGTTGAAACCCTTCCCGTAAGGGCCGCGCCATCCCAAAATCCAAGATCTTCAACATCATGGCGTCTTTGGTGATCATGACGTTTCCACCTGAAAATTCAAACATGCAAAAAAATAAGACAGTGCCAGAAAGAAAAAAACCTTAAAGAGAATGCTAGAGTATGTTTTTCCTTGGCTTACTTGACTCTCTGTTAGCATTACTCCCAACAACACTGAACCAACTGACCACAAATACAGAAAAATTATGAACTCAAGGGTGAGCACACACCCTCCTCCAAGTCAAAGAGCTCTCTTCAATTACACATACTATACCGTGACGGATAGCAAACCGCTGTCACTTATTGCATTAGTGAGCCACAGCAAGTATGTGAGATTAAATGTCATTTTCCTTTCATCAGATCCTAATTCAGATCCATGACATACTCTCCAAACCAGTTCCGGCTTCCACATTCTCGGCTTCCACATCTGCCCTTTCATCTGAGTGCTGCTTCAAAATCTATGGGTCTGTCCATGGGCCGCGCAGTCCATTTTCAAAGTTTTGCTAAAATCAGTTCATAAGGTGGGTTTTTTTTTTTTTTTTGTTTGTTTTTTTTTGCGTTGCGTGACCTGGCTATCAGACTCATACACAAACAAAACATCAATACAACTCATTTCATCATTTCTTTTAGATCTATGCATCATTTTAGATCTATGCATCATTTCTTAGAAAATTCATGAAAATTCCAAAGAATACTCTATCTCAAAATGCAAAAGTGAAAAAAAAAAATCCTAGATCTGCCTGTTGATCCAGATCTTAGCCAGAAATCAATGGGTTCGTCCTTGACACATATCCTCCATCTTTTAACCAAGTTTTGTTACAACCTGTTCTCTGGTAATCTCACTCACAGGGACAAACCGACCAACCAAAAGATGCAGGTGAAACCATAACTTCCTAGGTGGAGGCAGTGAAATGAAAAAAAAAAAAAAAGTTAGCTATAACCCAACTTAGGCAAGAAGTGACGAGTGGAACAGAAAAAACAGATGGACTCTAAGGAAAGATTCAAACCTCAACCAAAGTGCAATGGATCTTGGAGCCACCCTTTAAGTTATTCATGAGTGGAAACACCATCACTTTTGCCACTATGGGAAATAATTACTGGTATCAAATTGAAATTATTTCCCTTTTTTCTTTCAAAAGCAAACACACAAAAAATATGAAGTCTCTATGTTCCCATCATTACAAAGATCTACATTCCACAACAAAGTATTACTTTGTAGTCTGTTATCAGTCAGTAACAGTAGCAAAGTTCATGGTCAGTGGAAAGTAACTTTTCTTACATTGTAAATAGATCCTGGATGCAGCAATAGTTACACGGAGTATCAATAGCAGGACCAGTGGGAATAGTTTCTGGGAACATGGCCAATTCATAGTGGATAAAAAAGAATTCTATTCTTAGTTTTAAATGACCCTTGGCCTCTGCCATATAATAGCGATATCAAAGGAAATCCCCACTGCAAAGAAACCTATACAATTCAAAGCAATAAGTATTTCATAGCATCATTTTTAATATGGTAAGATAAAATATCTACAACAAAACACCATATATAACACCAGTGATATCAGCAGTAGTAGAAGCAACAGCTGAAATAATGCTATATACACACACACACACACACACACACACACACACACACACACACACACATATATATATATATATATACAATGAAACAATAAATTCCAGAATAAGTACTGAGCACCATTCCAGCAACTTACAGAGCAGCTAGGTGTTGCAAATGACTGCAAGAAATATTGAATTATAAACAAAACTTGCTCTTATGTCTCAGATTATAGAAATAGGGGGGTGACAAGCCTTCATATCTGCAGTGGTAGATGATTCTGCCTAACTGACAGTATGTGCTTGAGTGGGTGAATGGGGAATAAAAAAATGCTTCTCAAAATGAACCTTCAGCAAGCTTATAGTCTCCAAAGCAGGAGACATCTCCAATGGGGAGAAAGCTCACTAACATATAACTCCTGGTCAGATACCGGTATTTCGAAACCTGATTGTTTCTCCTCAGTGACCGCGGAAAGTGGTAATTTGACTCCTCTGCCTTTTCGGTTTTAAGAAGAATGCTATACCAGAAAAAGGCTAGTGTGCAATACCATAGTATGTTTGTTGAGTTTTCAAAAAAACTAACTAAAGGTGCCACCTAAGAAGCAAAAGAAAATCATGAAAGAGCAAAACAAGCTACATTTTCTTGTGAAACAAGCTACATTTTCTTGTTAGTGAGCTTTCTCCCCATTGGAGATGTCTCCTGCTTTGGAGACTATAGCTTGCTGAAGGTTCATTTTGAGAAGCATTATATTTATTCCCCATTCACCCACTCAAGCACATACTGTCAGTTAGGCAGAATCATCTACCACTGCAGATATGAAGGCTTGTCACCCCCCTATTTCTATAATCTGAGACATAAGAGCAAGTTTTGTTTATAATTCAATATTTCTTGCAGTCATTGCAACACCTAGCTGCTGTAAGTTGCTGGAATGGTGCTCAGTACTTATTCTTGGAATTTTGTTTCATTGTAATTTACCTTGCGGATTCATTCCAAGAACTGGCCCTCAGCACTTGTGTCTTAAGAGGTTATCTTTTTATATTTTCTACTTTTCACAAGAAAATGTAGCTTGTTTTGCTCTTTCATGATTTTTTTGCTTCTTAGGTGGCACCTTTAGTTAGTTTTTTTGAAAACTCAACAAACATACTATGGTATTGCACACTAGCCTTTTTCTGGTATAGCATTCTTCTTAAACCCGAAAAGGCAGAGGAGTCAAATTACCACTTTCCGCGGTCACTGAGGAGAAACAATCAGGTTTCGAAATACCGGTATCTGACCAGGAGTTATATGTTAGTGAGCTTTCTCCCCATTGGAGATGTCTCCTGCTTTGGAGACTATAAGCTTGCTGAAGGTTCATTTTGAGAAGCATTTATTTATTCCCCATTCACCCACTCAAGCACATACTGTCAGTTAGGCAGAATCATCTACCACTGCAGATATGAAGGCTTGTCACCCCCCTATAAGTTTTGTTTATAATTCAATATATATATATATATATATATATATATAAGGTAGAAATAAAAACACATGAAGGGGGGGGTGACGTTGGTGCCTTTCTTTAATAAGTCCTTTTGTCAAATTTTCGGTCTTACAACCTTCATCAGGACCTGGAGCACACAAAAATGAGGAAAACAGGTAAGGCTACAAGTAGCAAATGAGACTTAAAAAGAGAGACTTAAAAAAAGAGAGACTTAAAAAATGAGAGAGAGTCAGGGGGCGGGGAAAGGAGAAGAAAGAAGTGTGTGATAGAGAGGGGAGAAAAGAGAGAGAGAGAGAGAGAGAAAGTGAGAGAGAAAGATAGAAAGAAAGAGAGAGAGGGGGCAACAGAGAGAATTAGAGAGAGAAAGGGTGAGAGAGAGAAAGGAGAGAAAAGGGGGGGGGGGGGGGGAGAGAGAGAGAGATATAAATGGAGACACAGAGAGAGAGAGAGGGAGGGAGGGGAGGGAGAGAGATAACGAAAGACCGTTTGAGGGAGGGAGTAGGGGGGGGGGGGTAGGGGGGAAGGAAAAGAAGGCCTAAAAGCGAGGTGTAGAGTACAACATCATCAATATCCTCTATAAAAGTGTAAGATTTCCTAGCATATAATAATCGACAGCTCTAGCTCTATTCCATGTCTTTTAGGTGAATTATCATGCACTTCCTCTCTTTTGTGCTCTCTCTCTCTCTCTCTCTCTCTCTCTCTCTCCCTCTCTCTCTTTCGTCTCGCTAGAGCTGTCGATTATTATATGCTAGGAAATCTTACACTTTTATAGAGGATATTGATGATGTTGTACTCTACACCTCGCTTTTAGGCCTTCTTTTCCTTCCCCCCTACCCCCCCCCCCTACTCCCTCCCTCAAACGGTCTTTCGTTATCTCTCTCCCTCCCTCCCTCCCTCTCTCTCTCTCCATTTATATATCTCTTCTCTCGCCCCCCCCCCCCCCCCCCCCCCTCCCTTTCTCTCCCTTTCTCTCTCTCACCCTTTCTCTCTCTAATTTCTCTGTTTGCCCCCTCTCTCTCTTTCTTTCTATCTTTCTCTCTCTCTCTCTCTCTCTTTTCTCCCCTCTCTATCACACACTTCCTTTCTTCTCCTTTCCCCCCCCCCTGACTCTCTCTCATTTTTTAAGTCTCTCTTTTTTTAAGTCTCTCTTTTTAAGTCTCATTTTGCTCGTAGCCTTACCTGTTTTCCTCATTTTTGTGTGCTCCAGGTCCTGATGAAGGTTGTAAGACCCGAAAATTTGATAAAAGGACTTATTAAAGAAAGGCACCAACGTCACCCCCCCTTCATGTGTTTTTATTTCTACCTTATATTTTATCGGGGCTTGCTAAACACGACGAGGAAAGGCTTTTTACGTGAGCGGGTTTTAAAGGAGAAGTTTTTATTATTGCTTATCTATCTATATCTATCTATCTATCTATATATATATATATATATATATATAATGCTGAACAATTAAGTAGTGGGGGAAACAAGTGCAGGTTAACAATTCTTCCATCATTATAGTAATGACTTGGCAAAGATTTGAAATAGAGAGGAGAAAAAAAATTGAAGATGAAGTAAGTGGGAAAATGTATATCATAAATATGAAAACCCTTCACTAGCTGCATGAGGAAAACCATCGCAATCCCTCTCGAAGGCAGATGTATATGTATCGCCTGCTCCGAGGCCTTTCGTCTGCTGGAACGGACTCATCAGGGAGACACGGCTGATTGTGTCTGTGCTCTTGGCATCAAATACAGACACATCACAGTCCATAATTTGTGGTGGTTCTGACCGCCAAGGTTCGAAAAAGAATCCAACAGCACCCCCAAAGCAGCCAGCAAAAGGTAGTAGAATAAAACAAAACAAAAGTGTGGAGAGGAAAAAAGTTGCTGAAAACTATATATATATATATATATATTTTTTTTTTTTTTTTTTTTTTAATGTGTGTATCAGGTTTACTTTTTAAACACAGAATATAAATCAACTATGCACTGACATTCAAACAACAGCAATACAAACAAGAAATATACAAAGAAAAAAAAAAAAAATTGTTAAATGCTGTTTGAATCATTTTTTAATACAGAAAATCATTCAAAATGGCTGATCAGTATATGCTCTAACAAGAAACATCATGAAACTAAGTTTACCAAGAACACACAAACACAAAAATATGGAGGAGAATATTTAAATTCAGTCATAATCACCTATGCAAACCCATCCTGAAAGGTATGCAAATATGACATGTAAAAATCTGATACATCTATATTGGCAGTATTCGTTTTTAAAAATCAGTCTGTATTAAAATTCAGATGCTCTTTCACATACCATGCAGGTCACGGTGGGCCCAGTTTTTATCATGCATCTCCCTGACAGCGCTCAGCAGACCGTGGAACATACACAAAGAAAATGGACGTATCAGTTCCGGCGTTTTCAGATGCAGGGTTGGCCATGTGACTGTTGATGATGTCATCAAGCGTGACACCTGTCAACAGAGTGCACTGACGTTTGATCTCTTGTTTGATGTGGAAATTATCAACTGAGAACTGAAAAAAGAGAATGCCACTTCCGAGGAACCTCTTCACGAGTTTTTAAAAACATCACAAGAAACAGATCTTCATAGAGAGTGGTCTTTATAGGGGAGAAGACTGTCGGCATAAGCACGCACATGCACACAAGTTAGTGTGCACACATACAGAGAGAGAGGGGAGTATAATAATTATGTGGTGTTAATGATCCTAAACTTAATGCACAGAGAGAGAAAATCTGCGTTTTCCCCACCCGTAACTTGTTACAGTCACCAATGAATTTCCCTCTTTTCACGTCAGGTTACAATCTTCCCCCAATCTTCCAGTGTTATCTTATGGAACTCACACTCTTGCCCCTCACAAACAAGCTGTCACAATCATGAAATGATTTCAGCTCACAAAAAAAATGAAGAAAAACAAAACATATCATCAAGTGACCGTCATGTCGATGCATGGAAGAAAGAGTTTCATTCAGACGATCCCTCACTAAGGTGATGTCATCGTTACAAGCCATGAAAGACTGAAAGAAAAGTTCACATTTGTCTCGCAAGTTCACATGCATCAGGGAAACAGAAATGGCTGAAAACTGGTGGATGAAAGTCAGTGTTTCAAGTGAACAACTGGAATGTTAAAAGACAGATGCTGTTATTCCCCACCCCCCACCCCCCCCTCCTCCCCCCAACATGTAAAAAAAATCTGTATAGGCAACAGGAACATCAGCTCTTGATTGAAAGAGCTGGGTTGTCGTACAGAGGTAGTATTACAGTGTGAGAGAACTTGCCTGCTGCAAGTTTTGGTAAACGTGAAAAAAGAAGTCGCACAGATAGTTTGTTGCTAGAGATTCTGCAATACGATATGCACATGTCTGTTTCAGATAAAGCTTACTCTCACTATCAAGGAATATCTTAAATAAATGTTAGTGAACCACCCAAAAAAACGGGACAAACGAATCACAAGACAAAACATCCATGTTTAAGAATCCTCTAACCCACACTCTCTTTCTCCCATACTACAACTGCTATGCCATATTATCACTAAAAGTGGTAGTAATCCCTGTCTTTATTTCTTTTCTTTCAATATTTTGATCATTATCATTACCATAAAGAATATAATTATCATCGTTACTACCTCGACTCACACATTATCTCCCTTCTGACAGCCTCGTTTTCATTCAACGCCTATCTTGCGCTGAAGTGACTGAAGACAAGTGACTGCTTGTTCATTTTCGTTGTAATAATTGTTTTGTATCTTGCCTGAAGAAGACCTAACAGGTCGAAACGTGTCATGTTTTGTCTTGTGATAAGTTTGTCCACGTTTTTTGGAGGGTTCGCAAACATATATTTAAGATTTGTTTAGATTTTTGCCTGCAGTCGTCTCACTTTGCAACTAGATCTGTGAGAGATATTCTGTGATTCTGTGTTGTTTCTCTGGAGATGATTCCTTTCTTTCATACTCTGATGCCTCCCTGTTCCCCCACCCCTCTCTTCTCCTCCTCAAACAGCACCTCCACTTCCAACCCTCACCTCTCTCTCTCTCATAATGCCAGAATTTTAAAAAAAGAAGGAACAATTCAAAACTGTTACGATCAAAAGAAAAACACATTCCTTTTGGTGTGTGTGGTAAATGCAACAGAGCGAAAGTGGCAGCACACCAAGCATTAGAACATTAATAACCCAGACGCCTTGTATCAAACTGGAAAAAAAAAATAAAACAGCAAGCGAATGTCCATCGTAATGAAACACACTGACATTGCATGGTGTGTGAGGCTTTGAAGAAAAAAAAAAAGGAAAAAGTTGGAAAAAAGAGGATGGAGGCCCCTCTTAGAAAAAAAAAAAAAAAAAAAAAAGAGAGATCATCTTTACAAGAGAAAAAAAGAAAAAAAGAAAGAAAAAGAATGAAAAAAAGACAACAAAAAGAGACACAAAATATTGTAATGAGGGTAATACTAACTAAAAATAAAAAAAAAAGGAAAAACACATGATTTGATTTCTCCTTCGATTTGCTTTAACAGACATCCAAAACAGTGTTGCTGATACTTGTACTTTATTTTGTGAGTTGAAAATTAAAAAAAAAACAAACATAAAAAAAACAAAGACAAAGTACTCTTTACCATGCTCCACCTTTTCCATGTGGAAAACAATTTTGTTGCCATCCAGCCGGAATAGGTACAAGCTGGGGAAATGATCTGAGTCACCCAGGTCCACCCAGCAACGAACCTCATGGGAAGAGAACTCTGAAATCATCACCTGGAACATAGTGTAACATACAAGCGTAAAATGTGAAATCGTACGTGGAGGGGGCTTGCATGTGTGTGTGTGTGTGTGTGTGTGTGTGTGTGTGTGTGTGTGTGTGTGTGAAGTAACAGGTATGGAATAAAAGAGTTACTTCCCACGTACATTTCACTCTGTTAGCTAGTCATTAATTCATTACAGTAACTTCACAGTGTTCATGTTCAGCTGAAGGTTGTCATGATATTGCTGAACCCATCCCGGCTTTTGCCCTTTGATTCTGAACCACACCAAAATTGAATGGACCCTTTGATTCTGAACCACACCAAAATTGAATGGACCCTTGATTCTGAACCACACCAAAATTGAATGGACCCTTTGATTCTGAACCACACCAAAATTTTACAGATTCATTCTAAGCTTAATTTCATTTTTTCTGTTTTTTCTGATCAAAACTTTCAACTGGAACAGCAGTTCAAGGGGATCTTTTATTTCTTTTCATTGTCCTGCTAATCACTATCAGTAATGGACGTAACTTGCGCATGCATCAACATGCTCGTTCTCTCTCTCTCTCTTCTTTCGAATCTGTTCATACGTCTTCACTTTTTTCCTCTTCTGTTTGCTTCTGGTTTTCTGCTGGTGGCAATGTCTTCATTGATGATTGAGTGAGTGCGGAGTTCTCTCCAGTCACATGTTTCAACCCATCGTGATGTGGGGGTCGTGCCCCAGTCTTCAGGTCAAGCTCTTTTGTTCTCTTTGCACCAAACACATCTTTCCATCAGGTTTGTTTACATCGATTTCATCCTTTTTTCAACCAACCAACCAGAAGTGAAAACATAACCCCTCCTTGGCAGAGGCAATAAAACGAAGATGCGGGGTTGTAAACCTTTCAAGTGCTCCATGCCCCTCCCTCAGAACCCGCGTAAACACAAAAGACCCTTAATACACTTTACATTCCAACCAGCATGCTGCATGAAAAGTATTAAGTTTTTTCATTTGTCAAAAAGCCATGCACATGTGTAAAAATGAATTCTATCAGAAGCTCTCTGCCAGACCTGTCCAAGGTCAAGGCCAAATGTGTGCTGATCTTACCGTTTTCAGTGCATGTTCTGTTGCTGTTTTCTTGTCCTTGATGACGACGATGTCACCAGCACAGTTGCCCTTTCCCAGCACCTCCCTCCAGGCGAGTGAACTGCTGACCTTCTGTGTATCGACCCAAAGCACTGATCCCTATCTGATAACAAAATGAATGAAAAATTTCAGGCCTCAATCAAACCAACACAACAGATCCTGTCAATAAAAGTTCAAAATCTTATCCAAAATGAACAAAAAACAAAGAAAAAAAACTGATGTACACCTAAATTTAAGAGAAGACATTTTAAAACACTCGTAAAATGAAGAAAAAACAAAAAGAAATTATCATGTTCACATTGAAAAATATACATTTTTCAAATCATGTCTGAAATGAACAAGAAGAAAAAACATTTTCAAATCAAAACTAAAAACAGAGCAAAAAGCATTTTCATTCATGTGCAAAAAGTAATTAAAAAAGGAACATTTCTAATTCTGTACAACAACCAAAAATCCAAATCACATCCCCCCAGAATTTAAGTTTGTTCCCCCTATAAAACAAAACAAACTACCATTATCTTTCAAATAAACAGATCTTAAAATTTCATGAAAACAAAACAGACAAAAAAGCCTTTCCCCAAAACACACAAACAACACAAAAATAGTTCAAAATCATTTTATAAACACATTCACAAAACACACAAACAAAAATAGTTCAAATCATTTTATAAACACATTCACAAAACACACAAACATACACAAACAAAAATAGTTCAAAAATCATTTATAAACACATTCACAAAACACACAAACACACACAAACAAAAATAGTTCAAAATCATTTTATAAACACATTCACAAAACACACAAACACACACAAACAAAAATAGTTCAAAATCATTTTATAAACACATTCACAAAACACACAAACACACACAAACAAAAATAGTTCAAAATCATTTTATAAACACATTCACAACACGCACAAACAAAAATAGTTCAAAATCATTTTATAAACACATTCACAAAACACACAAACAAACACAAACAAAAATAGTTCAAAATCATTTTATAAACACATTCACAAAACATACAAACAAACAAAAAAAAATAGTTCAAAATCATTTTATAAACACATTCACAAAACACACAACAAACTCAAACAAAAATTAGTTCAAAATCATTTTTATAAACACATTCACAAAACACACAAACAAAAATAGTTCAAATCATTTTATAAACACATTCACAAACACACAAACACAAACAAAAATAGTTCAAAATCATTTTATAAACACATTCACAAAACACACAAACACACACACACAAAAAAAATAGTTCAAAATCATTTTATAAACACATTCACAAAACACACAAACACACACACAAACAAAAATAGTTCAAAATCACTTTATAAACACATTCACAAAACACTCAAACACACACAAACAAAAATAGTTCAAAATCATTTTATAAACACATTCACAAAACACACAAACACACAAAACAAAAAATAGTTCAAAATCATTTTATAAACACATTCACAAAACACACAAACACACACAAACAAAAATAGTTCAAAATCATTTATAAACACATTCACAAAACACACAAACACACACAAACAAAAATAGTTCAAAATCATTTTATAAACACATTCACAAAACACACAAACACACACAAACAAAAATAGTTCAAAATCATTTTATAAACACATTCACAAACACACAAACACACACACACAACACAAATAGTTCAAAATCATTTTATAAACACATTCACAAAACACACAAACACACACAAAAATAGTTCAAAATCATTTTATAAACACATTCACAAAACACACAAACAAAAATTAGTTCAAAATCATTTTATAAACACATTCACAAAACACACAAACAAACACACAAACAAAAATGGTTCAAAATCATTTTATAAACACATTCACAAAACACACAAACACAAACAAAAATAGTTCAAAATCATTTTATAAACACATTCACAAAACACACAAACACACAAACAAAAATAGTTCAAAATCATTTTATAAACACATTCACAAAACACACAAACAAAAATAGTTCAAAATCATTTTATAAACACACTCCTGTAGATGCTTTACTTGTGTAGTTCTTTTTTGTCTGAGCGTTTTAAATGTGTGTGAGTGTGTGTGTGTGTGTGTGTGTGTGTGTGTGTGTGTGTCTGTGTGTGTGTGAGCACGCATGCGCTACAGAATCTAAGTTTATAAAAACAGCAGTAAGGCAAAAGAGTTTGATGTATCAATCATAGACTTACCTGGGGAAAAGACACACATTTCTAAAAATATCAAAACACATCTGTAGCATGCTGTACACCACATTCTTTTTGACTGTACATCACAATGAATTGGGTTGGAAAGAATTCCAATAGGTCTTGTCTCACACACACACACACACACACACACACACACATGCACAGAGGACATATGCTCACATATACACACGTGTGCATATATACAGCCATAATACACCCACATACATACACACATAGAAGATATGTGCACAGTAACACGTGCTCACATAAACCCACCCTCTCCTGCCATCACATGACACGCCACATTCTGACTTCCCAAACCGACCTTTGTTTGATCGATAACAACACCAGAGGGCGCTCGGCTCCGTTTGATGGCGTCAATCATTTCCAGGCAGACGTCAACTCGAAGCCCAATGTCACGGGCATTCTTTCCCACTTGTATCGCATGCGCTTTGGACTTGTCCACATGGCCCAAAGGTATCGTTCTGTTGGAAAGGAATCCACTGAGAAGGATGATGTAGAAAATGCAGTAGGTAAAGACAGAAGAGGATCATGTCACTGCCTAGGTGATCACAAAGGATGATGTAGAAAACATACACACACACAACACACAACACACACACACGATGAGTATTATTTACGAAGAGTTATTATACTTCTCACAGGCATAGACCTTTTTCAGTTTGCCCTGAGCAAGACGTTATGTTCATAGCAATACTAGCAGAGTTCTGTGCCTCTCACTGATGCTACTGATCTTGAATTTGCCCTGCATGACTCGCATTAGTAATGTTCCGTAAGAATTATTTTGAGGCCAAGCAAAATTCTTTGCTTGTCATGGGCAGAGACCTTCTGAAATTTGTCCCAAACCCTGGATGATATCAACTGACAATAACTGTGGCATTGAACAGAAGTCTGCCTTGGACATCTTCAGTCTGCCCGATACAGCAGGAAAAAATTCAACAAGAACTTTCGTGACATAAGCAGAATTCTGAAACTTTCACAGACACAGACAATCTGTAATTTGTCTTACACAATGGCCAAAATCCAGAGAATTAATGTGACATCTGGCTGCCGGAGTAGCTCAGTTGGTACAGCGCCGGACTCGTGATCCTGGTGTTGTGAGTTCGAATTTCGGTACATGGGGATTTTTCCCTCAGAGTTAACATTGGTTCTGACTCCATTTCCCATACAGTCCTTCGAATGAGACTATAAACCGAGATTCTGTGTGTGAACACACGCATAACATCTTGCACACACGTCAAATCCCATCACCAACTTTCGGAAGAGAAGGCCAGTTTGGTCATTGGTATGGATGAAACATTACACATAACATGCACCTTCCCCGAAGATGGAGTATGACTGCCTTAATGGCGGGATGAAAAACAGTCATACACACAAAACTCCACTGCCAGTCTATACTGGCAGTGTCCGCAGGAGTATCAGCCTACGTACGCAAGAAACAAAGAAAGAAAGAAATGCGGTATCTGGCAGAATTCTACACCTCTCGCTGACATACATGATCTGAAGTTCCCCCTACACACTGAGTAACATTCTTTGATAAATACTGTGATGTTAAGCGGTCTGTTGTACCTCTCATTGGCGTAGACGATTTGAAGTCTGCCCTGAGAATCCTCCTTCAGCTGTGCTGTGAAGAAAGAAAGGTCAGTTACGAATGAGAGAGGGCAAACAGGCATGTGTTTTAGAGTTGCATGCATGCATGCATGTGTGTGTGTGTGTGTGTGTGTGTGTGTGTGTGTGTGTGTGTGTGTGTGTGTGCATGTGAGTGTGTGTGTGTGTGTGTGTGTGTGTGTGTGTGTGTGTGTGTGTGTGTGTGTGTGTGTGTGCATGTGAGTGTGTGTGTGTGTGTGTGTGTGTGTGTGTGTGTGTGTGTGTGTGTGTGTGTGTGCATGTGAGTGTGTGTGTGTGTGTGTGTGTGTGTGTGTGTGTGTGTGTGTGTGTGTGTGTGTGTGTGTATGTGTGTGTGTGCCTCTGCACATGCATGCATGCATAAGTGCATGCATGCGTGCGTATGTGTGTATGTATACATGTGTGTGTATGTGTGTGTGTGTGTGTGTGTGTGTGTGTGTGTGTGTGTGTGTGTGAATGTTCTTGTGTATATGTGAGTTACATACATAGACCATTATTTTATTTTACCTTTTTTGTTGTCTTTTTGCCTTCTCATTTTTCGTCAACCTCAGTGGCACCGCACTCATGCTACTTATTCCATTTCCCTGTCACAGCCACAGCCTGGGCACCGGCAATCCACATGGGACAGTCAGTATCGAGTCACCATGAGGACAGTCAGTGTCAAGTCACCATGAGGACAGTCACCATGAGGACAGTCACCATGAGGACAGTCAGTATCGAGTCACCATGAGGACAGTCACCATGAGGACAGTCAGTATCAAGTCACCATGAGGACAGTCACCATGAGGACAGTCACCATGAGGACAGTCAGTATCAAGTCACCATGAGGACAGTCACCATGAGGACAGTGAGTATCAAGTCACCATGAGGACAGTGAGTATCAAGTCACCATGAGGACAGTCACGATGAGGACAGTCACCATGAGGACAGTCAGTATCAAGTCACCATGAGGACAGTCACCATGAGGACAATCACCACGAGGGACGTCAGTATCAAGTCACCATGAGGACAGTCATCACGAGGACAGTCACCATGAGGACAGTCACGATGAGGACAGTCACCACGAGGACAGTCAGTATCAAGTCACCATGAGGACAGTCACCATGAGGACAATCACCACGAGACAGTCAGTATCAAGTCACCATGAGGACAGTCATCACGAGGACAGTCACCATGAGGACAGTCACCATGAGGACAGTCAACATGAGGACAGTCAGTATCAAGTCACCATGAGGACAGTCACCATGAGGACAGTCACCATGAGGACAGTCAGTATCATGTCACCATGAGGACAGTCACCATGAGGACAGTCACCATGAGGACAGTCACCATGAGGACAGTCATCACGAGGACAGTCAACATGAGGACAGTCACCATGAGGACAGTCAGTATCAAGTCACCATGAGGACAGTCACCATGAGGACAGTCAGTATCATGTCACCATGAGGGCAGTCACCACAAGGACAGTCACCATGAGGACAGTCACCACAAGGACAGTCACCATGGGGACAGTCACCATGAGGACAGTCAGTATCATGTCACCATGAGGGCAGTCACCACAAGGACAGTCACCACAAGGACAGTCACCATGAGGACAGTCACCACAAGGACAGTCACCATGAGGACAGTCACCATGAGGACAGTCAGTATCAAGTCACCATGAGGACAGTCACGATGAGGACAGTCACCACGAGGACAGTCAGTATCAAGTCACCATGAGGACAGTCACCATGAGGACAATCACCACGAGGACAGTCAGTATCAAGTCACCATGAGGACAGTCATCACGAGGACAGTCACCATGAGGACAGTCACCATGAGGACAGTCAACATGAGGACAGTCAGTATCAAGTCACCATGAGGACAGTCCACCATGAGGACAGTCAGTATCAAGTCACCATGGGGACAGTCACCATGAGGACAGTCACCGTGAGGACAGTCAGTATGAAGTCAATGAATCACCATGAGGACAGTCACCATGAGGGCAGTCAGTATCAAGTTGTCATGAGGCAACCCACCAGAGGAGACCCTGCCCTGTTGCTGAGACACTTCAGTGGTGCTCAGCGGTGCCTGTTCTGGTCCAACATACACAGGACCTCACCTACTACGTCCCCTAATGATGAAAATAATCGCTTGGTCGCAGAGCCAGTTGTCACGACTAGTGATTCGATGTGTGTCATAAACAGAAACTGAACATGTATTTGATGTAATGATGTTGGAAAATAAATGTTTTGGTGAATATCTGCACTTGTGGTGTACGACCACGCTGTTTGTACAGCTGTGTGAAAAAAAAAATCAAATTATGGTGTGACACCACATAAGTAAAACATGATTTAGATTGGATAGGACGCTGAGGGTTTGAGTTATGAGTGAAGCTCACTTTCGTGTGACTGAGTGAATAACAATTTTGAATCAGACCTGGGGATGGCTTGGACAAGAGTAGATACCTGATTCTTATACTTAACCCTTGTGGGGTTATGGGACTTCAACTCCCTTTTGCGTCTAGCTTGAGCATTGCCTGTTAGTGTTAGGCAGAACAACCCGTGGGGGGGGGGGGGGGGGGGGGGGGGGGGGGGTTGCGAAAGTAGGACTTGGGGTCCTGTGACCTTTGAGAGGTCAGCAATGTCCTGTGGCCTGTGAGAGGTCAGCGATGTCCTGTGGCCTGTGAGAGGTCAGTGATGTCCTGTGACCTGTGAGAGGTCAGCGATGTCCTGTGACCTGTGAGAGGTCAGCGGTGTCCTGCAACCTGTGAGAGGTCGGAAGTGTAACTGCAGGCAGAAGTCTGCTAGGGTATTACCTTCATGCATGTTCCCTAGACGTGAGTATCAGTTGGACTGCCTGATTTCTTTAAAAGCAAAGAGAAAAACTGAATAAATGTCGGGTAAATGTTACTGACATATTTGGAATGATAAAAATGATTTGTGAATAATTCGTAATTGACCCATGGACAATGATGCGTATTGAAAAGAATTGGAAAAATATATATATATATAAAAGCAATATTAATTTTCTTGAGAAAATTTCGCTTTTTAACCCCAACTGTAGGTAGGAGCGGCTTGGAGAAACCAGATGATTTGTGAGCATCCGTTCGTGTTTACATGGAATTTTGTGCATGGAGGAGAACAGGAAAACAGAGAGAAAGGGAAAGAGAAAAGAATTCTTCTAAGTATTAATTACAGGACCTGGGGTTTCTCTCAGAACACCTCAGCATCCGAGCCTAGAGCAGCAGGTTCCCCTGAACAGTCTGGAAGAAGATCGTTCTTACCCAGCAACGTTTAGTCTTGGATGACTGGAGTCACAGTGCTGAAAGAGTGAAAGTGGAAAAGAAGGAAATATTTTGTCATGATATATCAATTTGGAAAGAGAAGACTGGAATGTCATGAAACATCGATTTGATTTATGTATGTATCTATTTTGATTTTTGACAATTATTATATTGAAAGGGGGCGTTTTCAAAACAAAGGTTTGGTCTGTTAGTGTTCCTTTGAATGAATGGAGTAGAGGCGTGTGCATGGAGTTAGCGTGCCGAGTTCGTGACCGAGAGCGTGTGGACGCGGTGTGTGACAACAGTGTGAGCAAGCTCTCCCTCTACACGCACCACCACCATGTCTGTCCAGCGGCAGTCCTCATGAATTTGGCATGCGCATGTACCAACATACCTTCCCCTGTCCGAACCGCCTGCAGCAGAAAGTTGATCTGGGCTTCTGTTCTTGGTGAGAAGGCAGCCTCTGAAACAATGTTGCCACTTCAAGTGAACAACCAGACTGTATGTGGTCAGATCTACAGGTCACACACACACACACACACACACACACACACACACACACACACACACACACATACATATACCTATATTAAAACAAGAAAAACAAAACAGATGGGGGAAAATGGAGAAAGACAAATGGAGAAAGAGAGACAGAGAAAAAAAATGCAAATGCGAGTAGATGAGAAAGAGAGAAAAGAATAAGACAGGTCAGTACAAAACAAAAGTGAACATGAGATCATCTTCACACACACATACATAAATATACACACACACATACATACACACACATATATACATGCACATGCACTTACGCATGCATGCACCCACACATACACATACATATGTTCACAGATACACATACATGTACATATTCACACAATACCTTCTTCTTCTATTGTCGCCATAGTAACTAGATTGTTTCAGCTCAGTTTCAATGCTGCTCCTGCACACACACATACACAAAGAGAAATAAACAAACTATACTGTGCACAACTAATGAAAGAGAGAAAGAAGAATGAGAAAAAAAAAAGAAAAGAAGGAAGTACGAAGGAAAGAAGTTATCAAAGGAAGAACGAAAGGGAGAAAATAAAAACAAAGAAGAAAAGAAGAAAGGACAAAAAAAAGAAAGGAAAGAAATGAATGAAGAACGAACAGCAAAAGAAGAAAAGACAGACAGATGGAGGGAACCAAGAAGATCAGAAAAATGAAAGGAAGGAAATAAATTTGTCAGACAAAGGGGAAACAAAGAAGAAAGAGAAAAGAATGAAAAAGAAATACATGAAGATGACAGAAACAAAGTACAGAAAACTGGAAGAAGACAGAAGAAAAAAAAAGACAGAAAGAAAGAAAGAAAGAAATCAGGATTAGACTTTACAGCAGTAGAAGTTCTGAATTGTTGATGTTGAACGAGCAACACTCATGCAAACAAACATGCGAACGTACGCACATGCAAACACATGCATAAACACACACACACACCACACACACACACACACACTCACTCACTCACACACACACACACACACACACACACACACACAGTGGACAGTAATGTCCTGATGATTCTTGGTCATCTGTCAGAGTCCGTTCCACTTATGGTGGCCACTGGAGGGTCTGGAAAGGCATCTCACTGATGTAGTTACAGTGGGAACACACCTTACCTCCTCTGGAGACACTTCTCTTCACATTTTTTTGTCCATCCTTTTTTGTTTGAAGTCACTCCATTATCGCAGATCCCCAGATTCTCATCATGTTTCCTTTGTAACTAATCTTTGTCTTTCTTCTACTGGTAGTAGTAACCCCTTGGTAACAGCATCAACAGTGGTAACACTATTTGTAACGTATCAGAGGTAGTAACTGCAGTGTAGTGGAAGCAGTACTCAAGGTAGTCACAGGTGAAGCAGCAAGCTGGATTGGATGTTTGGATGAATATATTCAAGACCAGTGGTGACTGGAAGAAAGTGCATTGGTTTTAAAAAACGTGTGGAAGACAGGGACAGACGGAGGAGAGTGGTGGCCAGATCATCTGGGGGGCCCCAACGACAACAGACGATGTCAAGGGATAGGTGAAAAAAAAAAAAAAAAAAGTAAACCCGCCGAATAACTTGGGGCAAACAAATTACAACGTAAAACATGATGCGTTCGACCTCTTAGATCTCCTTCACTCAAGATACACATCATTAAGGACAATGAAAACAAAGAACGAGCAAACAATTCATTTTCATCGTCCTGAATGTTGTTCATCTTGCCTGAAGAAGACAGACGTAAGAGGTTGAAACGTCACGTTTTGTCTTGTCATATGTCTGTCCATGTTAACTGGCAGATTTAAATTCCTTTTAAAAATTCGGTTCCACTTCCGCCTGCAGTCACCTGACCTTGAAACTAAAGTGCCCTGGCGTCTGACTACTCTACACGTTGGACTTGGGGCATCAAATGACTGAATCAGGAGAAGAAAACGAGAACAAAGCAGAGGCATAAACCCCCCAGGAAGCAGTCATGTTGCAGGTCAAAGGTGCAGTGGAAACTTAGCACACTTCCTCCTCCTCTCTCTCTCTCTCTCTCTGTGAAAATCTGCTCTCTCATTCTTAACCTGTGTATGTGTGTGTGTGTCTCTCTCTTTTTTTTTTTCAAAAAAGAGATCTGATTGTTTGGTCGCCACCCCCCCTCTCTCTTTCACTGTGTGTGTGTGTGTGTGTGTGTGTGTGTGTGTGTGTGTGTGTGTGTGTGTGTGTGTGTGTGTGTGTGTGTAGTGTGAGTGAGCATGTGTGTGTGTGTGTGTGTGTGTGTGTGTGTGTGTGTGTGTGTGTGTGTGTGTGAGGAAATCAGCTCTCTCTCTCTCTCTCTCTCTCTCTCTCTCTCTCTCAATGTGCTCTTTTCTCTCTCTTCCTGCATTTGTCTCTCACTCTCTCTCTTTCTCGCTAAACTCTGTGTGTGCATGCATGCATGTGTGAGTGCGTGTGTGTGTGTGTGTGTGTGTGTGTGTGTGTGTGTGTGTGTCTGCGCTTGTGTGTGTGTGTGTGTGTGTGTGTGTGTGTGTGTGTGTGTGTGTGTGTGTGTGTGTATCTGTGTGTGTGTGTGTGTGTGTGTGTGTGTGTGTGTGTGTGTGTGTATGAGCACGTTTGCATTAAGTGCATACAGTGTGTGAATCTGTTTCTCTGCCTCTCTCTCTCTCTCTCTCTCTCTTTCTTGCTGTTTGCCTCTGTCTGTCTGTCTGTCCATTTGTCTGCCTGCCTGCCTGTCTTTTAAGGCATCTGATGAGAACAAACAATTAAATTTATATTCATGTGTCCTTGAGTGTAAGTATGCTACATCACATGTATTTGGTTTAGATTGCTTTTGTATAATTTTCTTTTTTTTCTTTTTTTTTTTTTTTTTAGTGATTGTCTGTCGAAGATGAAATATTTTTGTCATATGATATGATACCCCCATTCCAACCGTACCCAGTTTACAGGTGGGTATCCTGTTTTTTTTTTTTTTTTGTTGTTTTTTTTTTAAAAAAATCTTTTTGATCAAAAGAAGGAAAATGAAGCCGTTTGGCCCACCATGAGCCAAGGTATTACCCCTCAGACACATCAACAAATGCCATGTATGGATTTTTTTTTTTTTCATTTGAAGAAGATGGGAGGGATAGAGTTTACAGAAACCCGGAACCCCCCCACCTCCACTCTCTCCGGATTTGCCCCTGTTTTGACATCCATGGGCGGAACAGGTCGTATCACTGAGCACTTCCCACTTGGCAGTCTCTCAGTGCATTCTTTGGGGGGCCAGAATAGCTCAGGTGGTAGAGCACCGGACTCGTGACCCTGGGGTTGTGGGTTCGAATTTTGGTTCAGGGGGATTTTTCCCTCGCGGAATTAACATTGGTTCTGACTCCATTCCCCAAACAGTCCTTCGAATGAGACTATAAACCGAGGTTCCGTGTGTGAACGCACGCACAACAGCTTGCACACACGTAAAATCCCTTCACCCACTTTCGGAAGAGAAGGCCAGTTTGGCCACTGGTATGGATGACACGTTACACATAGCATGCACCTTCCCTGAAGATGGAGTATGGCTGCCTTCATGGCAGGATAAAAAAAACCCGTCATACACACAAAACTCCACTGCCTGTCTATATAGGGAGTGTCCGCAGGAGTTTCAGCCTGCATATGCAGAAAGAAAGAAAGTGCTTTTTTTTTTTTCTTTTTCTTTTTTTTTTTTGCGTTCACATTACAGTATCCCCCTTTTTTTATGGTAACAGATGTTGTCTCAGCATTTGGTGACATGCGTAGGCAGACAAGAGACGCGAAATCTGTGGCAGATGGCAACATCTGATCGTTGATGACCCATGACCTAACAAGCTGCAAGAGAGGCATCACTGTTAGGCCAACTCACTACTCAGTAACACAGCAGAACCACTAACAGAATGTTTCCTAGAGGAACAGAGGGAGAGAGAGAGAGAGAGAGAGAGAGAGAGAGAGAGAGAGAGAGAGAGAGAGAGAGAGAGTGCTTTGCCATCTGCAAACAGCAGTTTCAATATTCAGAGAGAGAGAGAGAGCAGAGAGAGACAGAGAGAGACACAGAGAGCATGAAAGAGAGAGAGAGAGAGAGAGAGAGAGAGAGAGAGAGAGAGAGAGAGGAGGAGAGAGAGAGAGAGAGAGATACTTTGCCATCTGCAAACCATGCTTTGATATCTGACAAACAGTAGTTTCAATATTCAGAGACAGAGAGACAGAAGAGAGAGAGACGAGAGAGAAAGAGCGAGAGATGGAGAGAGAGTGTGAGAGAGAGAGAAACAGAAAACAATGCTTTGATATCTGCAGACAGTATTTTCAATATTCAGAGAGAGAGAGAGAGAGAGAGAGAGACAGAGAGAGAGAGAGAGAGAGAGAGAGAGTGAAAGAGAGAGATGGAGAGAGAGTGTGAGAGAGAGAGAAACAGAAAACATGCTTTGATATCTGCAAACAGTAGTTTCAATATTCAGAGAGAGAGAGAGAGAGACAGAGAGAGAGAGAGAGAGAGAGAGAGAGAGAGTGAAAGAGAGAGATGGAGAGAGAGTGTGAGAGAGAAACAGAAACATGCTTTGATATCTGCAAACAGTAGTTTCAATATTCAGAGAGAGAGAGAGAGACAGAGAGAGAGAGAGAGAGAGAGAGAGAGAGAGAGAGAGTAAACAGAGAAATGCTTTGACATCTGCAAACAGTAGTTTCAAATACTCAGAGAGACAGAGTGAAGGAGAGCGCCAAAGACAGAGACAGCTCTTGGGGGAAAAGACTCATCCTGGAGAGTTTGGTCACGTGATTCATGACAGCTGGCTGCACGGAGAGACAAAGAACAAATGCGTTCATGCCAGCTAATCAAATCAAAACCCAGAGCAACAGCTGATCAACATCAACAACTTGATTTCTTTCGGTGCGCACACTTTTTGAACAGCGTTTCACAGACTGAAAACAGTTACTGTGCACACGGTCAGGATTTTGTTCTTTATTTCTAATTCTAGTTTTTCTGCCAGCTCTTCATCCTCATCCTCACCTACGTGTCGCTCCAGTCATTGCTGTACACCCAACCCCACCAAAGCTTGTTCTGGCCGAATCCTAGTTGTCAGCAGTCCATAGGGAGCTGTCACATTAGATCACCGAGAGGCAACCCTCAGGAGGAGACTCTGCTCTGCAGCTGAGTCGCTTCAGTGGTGCTCAGCGGTGCTCAGCGGTGCTCAGTGGTGTCTCTTCTGATCCAGCATGGGCAGAACACCACAGACTCAGGCACCAGTTGTCTTTCTTTCTGCGTACGCAGGCTGATACTCCTGCAGACACTGCCTGTATAGACAGGCGGTGGAGTTTTAAGTATATGACCGTTTTCCATCCCGTCATTAAGGCAGCCATACTCCATCTTCGGGAAAAGGCACCAATGACAATGACTGGTTACCTGCAGAGCCAGTCTCAGTTAAGAGGCCGCCACCTAGGGATTTCCATAGTTCCAGGCCAAGTAACAACATATCCATTGATGTTGTTGTTCTCTGCATTAACATCTACACAATAATTATTGTCTCTCTTCTTTTTTTTCCCCCGTTCCAAATTTTGAGCATTTTTAGAGCTCATGTTGATTTCATTTTACAATGAAATCATAACCATTTGAGGCTGCTTTTAAAAAAATATATATATATATATATATATATATATATATACATATATATATGTATATACTTTTCAGTTTAAA
>JADBJO010001227.1:227500-235000 GCA_016801955.1 Conus betulinus | reverse complement strand
CCCCCACCTGACAGACTTTCACCCCACCCCTTCCCATCATCCATCTATAAAATCATGAAAGGAAAAAAAGAAAAAAGAAAAGAAACATGACTGCACTGTTCCCTGCCCTACCACCCTCTCCCTCTTTCACACAGCAAGGGTTGTGTGTGTGTGTGTGTGTGTGTGTGTGTGTGTGTGTGTGTGTGTGTGTGTGTGTGTGTGTGTGTGTGTGTGTGTGTGTGTGTGTGTGTGTGTGTGTGTGTGTGTGTGTGTGTGTGTGTGTGTGTGTGTGTGTGTGAGTGTGTGTGTGTGTGTGTGTGTGTGTGTGTGTGTGTGTGTGTGTGTGTGTGTGTGTGTGTTGTGTTGTGTTATGTGTGTGTGTGTGAGAGAGAAAGTGAGTGCGAGTGTGTGTCAGCCATTAAGAAGCTAGAGGTGGCATTAAAATCAGTTATACTCTGCACCCTCCCCCCACCCACCCTTCACCCACCCTCTGTGCCACGTAAATATTATCAGAACTTTTTTTTTTTTTTAATCTAATCATCATTTTCTCTACCTTTTTTCTTTCTTTTATTAACTGTTGTTGTCTTTTGTCTTCTTTCCTGTTACATGGGGCTTGGTATGATGATCGATCACAGGTGGAAACTCCCAAAACCACATCAACGACAGTTTCTGGTAAAATGAAATTTCTCCTGGCGCAGAGATAAGATGGAAACTAGTTGGCAAACAAAGCGGGGCACACCTGGCTGGTAGCATACCTGGTCCAATCAGTAGCAGAGAAACCTAGATTCTGTTTCAGATAATACAGAAAAAGGCCAGAGTAGCTCAGTTGGTAGAGCGCCGGGACTCGTACGTGATCCTGGGGTTGCGGGTTCGAATTTCAGTACAGGCGCATTTTTCCCTCGTAGTTAACATTGGTTCTGACTCCACTCCCCATACAGTCTTTGGAATCAGACTATAAACCGAGGTTCCGTGTGTGAACCCACGCATAACATCTTGCACACACGTAAAATCCCACCACCAACTTTCCGAAGAGAGAAGGCCAGACTGGCCGTTGGTATGGATGACATGTTACACATAGCATGCACCTTCCCAAAAAGAGTCATGTACACAAAACTCCACTCCCTTTGTTGGGCAGAGATGGGATTAACACCTGCCTGTCTATACAGGGAGTGTCTGCAGGAGTATCAGCCTGCGTACGCTGAAGAACCCCCAGACTGAGCAGCGTGTGACTATCCCTTGTCCACTTCTTGACTACTCAGCTGATGTCCTTCCCGAGTAGAAGAGGATGTGACTGCAGTCTGTCAGGCTATCTTTAGTGTCTGCACACAGTATCAAGGACTGCCACAGAGGTGGTTCTCATTTGTTCCAGCGACCTAGCACTGTAGATTTAGCTGCTGCAACTGTGTTAGGAACTAGCACTGGATGCTGACATTTTGGCCAAGTTATACTGCAAAGTACCGACACGTGCCCTTCACCCTGGGGAAGTTGCCGACCCTTTCTTGTTGTTAAAACACAAACGTATGCCACACAGATAAACATGGGGTCTGGGTGTTCCTAAAAAAAAAAAAAAAAAAAATTCAAAATGATACTGTAGAATCTCCAAGTCTTTCCTACCGATAGTTCATTGTGGTTGGCAACTCTATGAGATTTACCATCCTTGTATCCAAGACTTTGTTTCCAGGAAACATCAGTGTCTAGGTCAAACAACTAAAGTTACCTCCCTGTATGACCCCCCCTTTTTTATCAAGTTTTTTTTTTTCTTTGTTTCTGTGCCTGTTATTCTTTGTTCATCTGTGCTAGATTTCTAAATACATACTGACGATAAACCCCCCACAGTAAACTGTTTTCTTGGCAAAAAAAACAGTAGTAATCTTCAAGAAACCAATGATGTTTACTGTTTTCACACACACACACACACACACACACACACACACACACACACACACACACACACACACACACACACACACACACACACACACACACACACACACACACACACACACACACACACACACACACACACACACACACACACACACACACACACACACACACACACACACACACACACACACACACACACACACACACACACACACACACACACAAAGAAAAACCCACTATCATCACTGACTCTGTCACCTTCACAGAATCATTGATGTTGTTGCTTTCAAAATAACTGCTTCCCTTGCTTTTGTTCTGACATGGTGCTGAAACATGACTTGCATGAAACATATATGATTCGTGAAAGCAGGTTACTCTAACTCATATGCACATACACTGATATCACTGGTATTACTTTTGGCCAGCCAGAAGCCAGAACTAACTGCCCCAGTTCACTGCTTTACCTGCTTATGGCTTACCAGGTTTTTATTTCTTTTGACTCATTACCTGACATTTTAACAGCATCAAAACCACAGACAATCATAATTTTCCCATGAAAAAAATCAATGTAATTATGATTTTTTTTTTTTCTGATGCTGGTGAGATCCCACGGTTAAAAAAAAAAAAAAAAAAAAAAAATTCTGTGCAGCCATGAGAAACATGAGAAACAAAAAAAAAACAAAAAAAAATGCCAAATTCAACCGCTTCCAGAAAAGCAAAGCTGTATCCTTTATGTTCCCTTGTACACTACTCAAGATGTTGATTTTTGTTCTCTCTCTCTTTTTAGACCAGGGGCTGAATGTTTGAAAAGCACACCCCCCCCCCCCCCCCCCCCCCCCATCCCCCCCCCCCCCCCCCCCCCCCCCCAAAAAAAAAAAAAAAAAAGAAGAAAAAAAAAAAAAAAAAAAAACAACAACCAAACAAAAAAAATGACTGTGTATCTTCATTAGCAAAGACTCTGTGTGTGTGTGTGTGTGTGTGTGTGTGTGTGTGTGTGTGTGTGTGTGTGTGCTTGACTTTACTTACCAAAAGAAAACGCAAGAGGAAATTTCAATCCCTTCTCTCACAGTTCATCTCTTTGATTAAAAAGAAAAAATACTTATATTTCTATCTGGAGCTCTTCTTAACAAAGAACTCCCCCTTACCCCATCCCATCTGTGTGTGTGTGTGTGTGTGTGTGTGTGTGTGTGTGTGTGTGTGTGTGTGTGTGTGCTTGCGCGTGTGTGTGTGCCTCTGTACTCAACAACAGGACTATGCAAATGCAAAGAATGACTATCCCCCCCCCCCCCACCCCACCCCACCCCACCCTCTCTCTCTGCTAACACACACACACACACACACACACACACACACACACACACACACCCACACACACACACACACACACAAACAACAAAAAAAGAACAAAATGCAAGAAAAGAAGAAAAAAAACAGTGCCAATATCTTCAGGCCATGTTGACAAAGAAACTCTACACAGAGCTGCTTGTTTAAGCCTGACAACAGGAACATCCAGGCCATGAGATTGATGACTATCATCAATGTCATCATCATCTCTCTCTGTCTCTCTCTTCATATGACTAATACTCATCCCACCAAGACTTGGTGGAGGGGCAAGAGGCAGGACATATCAGGCTTTGATACATGATTTCTTTTCTTTTTTTTCTTCTAAATCAAATACTAAACTGCCCCTTCTTCCAATCAGTAACATACAACTCTCTTTCCAAAATCCATAACCTGTTTTAACCCCCTCTAAATCTTACCTTTTCCTGTTCTCCTGAGTCGATAACATATTACTACCACCCTATCCTTGATCAGTGCCCACCCTATCCCTGATCAGTGCCCACCCTATCCCTGATCAGTGCCCCACCCTATCCCCGATCAGTGCTGGCCTTATCCCTGATCAGTGCCCACCCTATCCCTGGTCAGTGCCCACCCTATCCCTGATCAGTGCCCACCCTATCCCTGACCAGTGCCCACCCTATCCCTGATCAGTGCCCACCCTATCCCTGATCAGTGCCCACCCTACCCTCAGTGCCCCCCGATCAGTGCCCACCCTATCCCTGATCAGTGCCCACCCTACCCTATCCCCGATCAGTGCCCACCCTATCCCTGATCAGTGCCCACCCTACCCTATCCCCGATCAGTGCCCACCCTATCCCTGACCAGTGCCCACCCTACCCTATCCTTGATCAGTGCCCACCCTATCCCTGATCAGTGCCCACCCTACCCTATCCCCGATCAGTGCCCACCCTATCCCTGATCAGTGCCCCCCCTACCCTATCCTTGATCAGTGCCCACCCTATCCCTGATCAGTGCCCACCCTACCCTATCCCCGATCAGTGCCCACCCTATCCCTGATCAGTGCCCACCCTACCTACCCTATCCCGATCAGTGCCCACCCTATCCCTGATCAGTGCCCACCCTACCCTCATCCCCCTATCAGTGCCCACCCTATCCCTGATCAGTGCCCACCCTATCCCCTATCCCACGATCAGTGTGCCACCCTATCCCTGATCAGTGCCCACCCTATCCCTGATCAGTGCCCACACCCTATCCCTGATCAGTGCCCACCCTATCCCTGATCAGTGCCCACCCTATCCCTGATCAGTGCCCACCCTATCCCTGATCAGTGCCCACCCTATCCCCGATCAGTGCCCACCCTATCCCTGATCAGTGCCCACCCTATCCCATGATCAGTGCCCACCCTATGCTAATCAGTGCCCAAAGTATCCCTGATCAGTGCCCACCCTATCACTAATCAGTGCCCACCCTATCCCTGATCAGTGCCCACCCTATCCCTGATCAGTGCCCACCCTATCCCCAGTCAGTGCCCACCATATCCCTGATCAGTGCCCACCCTATCCCTGATCAGTGCCCACCCTATCCCCTGATCAAGTGCCCACCGTATCCCCAGTCAGTGCCCACCATATCCCTGATCAGTGCCCACCCTATCCCTGATCAGTGCCACCCTATCCCTGATCAGTGCCCACCCCTATCCCTAATCAGTGCTGGCCTTATCCCTGGTCAGTGCCCACCCTATCCCAGTGCCCACCCTATCCCTGATCAGTGCCCACCCTATCCCTGATCAGTGCCCACCCTATCCCTGATCAGTGCCCACCCTATCCCCGATCAGTGCCCACCCCATCCCTGATCAGTGCCCACCCTATCCCTGATCAGTGCCACCCCCCATCCCGCTAATCAGTGCCCACGCTATCCTGATCAGTGCCCACCCTATCCCCAATCAGTGCCCACCCTATCCCCAATCAGTGCCCACCCTATCCCCGATCCGTGCCCACCCTATCCCCGATCCGTGCCCACCCTATCCCCGATCCGTGCCCACCCTATCCCTGATCAGTGCCCATCCTATCCCTGATCAGTGCCCACCCTATCCCCGATCAGTGCCCACCCTATCCCTGATCAGTGCCCACCCTATCCCTGGTCAGTGCCCATCCTGCCCTGATCAGTGATCAGTGCCCACCCACCCTATCCCTGATCAGTGCCCACCCTATCCCCCTATCCCTGATCAGTGCCCACCCTATCCCTGATCAGTGCCCATCCTATCCCTGATCAGTGCCCACCCTATCCCCGATCAGTGCCCACCCTATCCCCGATCAGTGCCCACCCTATCCCTGTCAGTGCCCACCTATCCCCGATCCCTGATCAGTGCCCACCCTATCCCCGATCAGTGCCCACCCCATATCCCCGATCAGTGCCCACCCCCATCCCCCATCAGTGCTCACCCCACCCCTGATCAGTGCCCACCCCATCATGTCCATCCCCCTGATCAGTGCCATCCCATCCCCGATCAGTGCCCATCCTATCCCTGATCAGTGCCCATCCTATCCCCGATCAGTGCACATCTCCCATCCCGATCAGTGCCCACCCTCTCCCCGATGAGTGCCCACCCTCTCCCCATCAGAGCAATCCCTCTCCCCCCGATCAGTGCCCGCCCTCTCCCCGATCAGTGCCCGCCCTCTCCCCGATCAGTGCCCACCCTATCCCCGATCTGTGCCCACCCTATCCCTGATCAGTGCCCACCCTATCCCTGACCAGTGCCCACCCCATCCCCGATCAGTGCCCACCCTATCCCTGATCAGTGCCCACTCTATTTTTATTTTCCAAAATAAATTGCACAGCGTCTTTTTCCACAGTCAATGACACATCATCATCCTTTTCCCAACTGAAACCACAACACTGCAGTGTGTCCCAGAGTTCAGTTCTGGCAAAGCAGCTGGCATGAATCTTTACATACTCTCTCTCTCTCTCTCTCTCTCTCTCTCACACACACACACACACACACACACACACACAAGACACATATTCACCAAGAAATGCATGCACACATGCAATCACATCCCTACACACACCTGTGCATCACACACACACACACACACACACACACACACACACACACACACACACACACTCACACACACACACTCACACACACACACACACATGCACACAACACACACACACACACACACACACACACACACACACACACACACACACACACACACACACACACACACACACACAGAGCCAGTCCATATGTGCCAGTATGCGTAAACATCCACTCCACATGCCACATGTATGTATATGCGCTGCAGGGTAGACCAGTGATCATGAGAGCATGGAACAAGCTGACGTTCTACTACTCATAAGAGTCAAACAGCTTGCAGCTGTGTGGGGTGGGTTGAGGTGGATAGGGGTGGGAGGTGGATAAAGGCTTTGCTCTATGTGCAGTTTAGATGCTGAACCGTACTGATATGACCTATTCAGGGTCAAAATTTACATATTTACAAAATGAAACTGCTGGTAAATTAGGCAGAGGGTTAAAAAATCTCCAGTGTGGATGGGATTTACATATTTACAAAATAAAACTGCTGGTAAAATTAGGCAGAGGGTTAAAAAAAAATCTCCAGTGTGGATGGGATTTACATATTTACAAAATAAAAACTACTGGTAAATTAGGCAGAGGGTTAAAAAAAAATCTCCAGTGTGGATGGGATTTACATATTTACATAATAAAACTGCTGGTAAATTAGGCAGAGGGTTAAAAAAAAAAAATCTCCAGTGTGGATGGGATTTAATAACATAAACAGCCAACCATGTCACTGTCAGGCTGGGGCCAGAATAGCTCAGTTGGTAGAGCGCCGGACTCGTAATCCAAGCGTTGCGGGTTCGAATCTCTGCTGGGCCATTTCGGTACAGGGGGATTTTCCCTCAGAGTTAACATTGGTTCTGACTCCATTTTCACATACAGTCCTTCGAATGAGACTTTAAACCGAGGTTCCTGTGTGAATGCACGCTTAACATCTTGCACACATGTAAAATCCCATCACCAACCTTCAGAAGAGAAGGTCAGTTTGGCCGTTGGTATGGATGACATGTTACACATACCATGCACCTTCCCTGAAGATGGAGTATGGCTGCCTTAATGGCGGGATAAAAAAACGGTCATACACACAAAACTCCACGCCTGTCTATACAGGCAGTGTCCCCAGGAGTATCAGTCTGCGTACGCAGAAAGGAAAGAAAAGAAAGAAAACATGCATGCAAAATAAAACTGCTGGGAAGTGAGGCAGGGGGTTAAAAAAAAAAAGCTCAGTGTGGATGGGATTTAATGAC
>JADBJO010001227.1:222500-225000 GCA_016801955.1 Conus betulinus | reverse complement strand
AGAGTGAGGGAGAGAGAGAGAGGAGAGAGAGAGAGAGAGGAGAGAGAGAGAGAGAGGGAGGGAGCAAAGGAAGAGGAAGGACAATCACAACCTCCCCCCCCCCCCCCCAAACCCCCAGGATTCCAAAAGCCAACATTAGCTAACCTCTTCAGCCTTAAGTGTTGTTTGTTTGTTTGACATGATGGATATTGCTGCAACAAGTATTCAGTAAAGCAAGCAAATTGTAGACACATGTCCCTCCCCCCTCTCCCCACCCTCACCCACATCCCCCCCAATCTAAAAGTTTGATCTTGTGGGTTTGATTGTCGCTTTTTTTTTTCTTCTGTGATGTAATGTCTATCGTTTTCTATGGTCTGCATTTTTTTTTCTTCTGTGATGTAATGTCTATCGTTTTCTATCTGCATTTTTTTTTTCCTTCTGTGATGTAATCTCTATCGTTTCCTATGGTCCCTATTTTCTATCATCTTCTGTGATTTAATGTCTATCGTTTTATAATCTATCCTCATCCCTCATTTTCCTTCTGTTTTCTAATCTCCCTTCATCCATCATTTCCCTATTGTTCTATCATCTCCTCATCCCTCATTTCCCTATGTTCTATCTTCCTCATCCCTCATTTCCCTATGTTCTATAACCTCCTCATCCCTCATTTCCCTATGTTCTATAACCTTCCTCATCCCTCATTTCCCTATGTTCTATAACCTTCCTCATCCCTCATTTCCATATGTTCTATAACCTTCCTCATCCCTCATTTCCCTATGTTCTATAACCTTCCTCATCCCTCATTTCCATATGTTCTATAACCTTCCTCATCCCTCATTTCCATATGTTCTATCATCTTCCTCATCCCTCCCTCATTTCCCTATGTTCTATCATCTTCCTCATCCCTCATTTCCCTATGTTCTATCACCTTCCTCATCCCTCATTTCCCTATGTTCTATAATCTTCCTCATCCCTCATTTCCCTATTGTTCTATCATCTTCCTCATCCCTCATTTCCTATTGTTTCTATCACCTTCCTCATCCTTCATTTCCCTATTGTTCTATCATCTTCCTCATCCCTCATTTCCCTATTGTTCTATAATCTTCCTCATCCTTCATTTCCCTATGTTCTATCATCTTCCTCATCCTTCCAGCAGAGTCGTTTTTTGTCTTATTTGTTCCATTTCAAACCCTGCTTCTTCTTTTTCATTCTCTGCTCTAGCTCTTACGAGTCTTACTTCTGGTCTTCCATGTCTTTTCCACAATTTCCATTTCGAACTATTTCTTCTTTCTTATCCTCAATGTGGATTTCTATTTTGAACTAGTGTGTGTGTGTGTGTGTGTGTGTGTGTGTGTGTGTGTGTGTGTGTGTGTGTGTGTGTGTGTGGTGTGTGTGTGTGTGTACATTTTTTGTTTTCTCCCCTGGTCTGTTTTACCTCCTACTCTCTTGTCATTTTTTTCAGCAGTGGTGTTGGAGGGGGGGGGAACCATGGGTGTTGCAGATCTCAGTGGATTGGGGAAGGGGGATTGGGTGTTGAAGGGGGGGGGGGGGGGGACCATGGGGTGTTGCAGATCTCGGTGGATTGGGGAAGGGGGATGGGTGTTGGAGGGGGGGGGGAACCATGGCTGATGCAGATCTCAGTGGATTGGGGAAGGGGATCGGGTGTTGGGAGGGAGGAATCATGGGTGTTGCAGACCTCAGCAGATTGGGGAAGGGGATGGGGTGTTGAAGGGGGGAACCGAGGGTGGTGCAGATCTCAGCAGATTGGGGAAGGGGATGGGTGTTGGGAGGGGGAAACCACTGGTAGATGGAGGAGGAGGATTCCCACTATCGGCATGGTCGTACCCAAGCTGTGAGTCGATATTCAACCATAAGCAAACACGACCAAGCAAACGGGTTTTGTTTCACAGTAGCGCTTCAAGTTAAGCCCGGCCGAGCGCTAGAAGAACATGAAGCGGTTTCAGCACCTCCCCTCCCACCTCACCTGGTTCTTCATCAAGCAAAGTCCGCACCACCTTCCTCCTCTCCTTCACCCTGCTCCTCCCCCCCCCCCCCCCCTCCCTCCCCACCCACTGCCTGTTCCTTCAACCAACCCCTCTCCCACACCCCGTCTTTTCCATTCATGTGCATGTGCACCAACGGTGTCAAGCAACCAGCTTACGGCATGACCACTCTTGTCCAGTGTCAAGCCACTTGATGGCTACTTGACCGATTAGCACAGCGTGGCGGCATGGGAGGGACAGGGGGGGTGGGGGGGGGGCATGTGTCAACAGCAATTCCAGCTTCGCAGGATTAGTCCACACTTTGGCGTGGCGGCCACTGTCCACTAGCCTTCAGCTGTCTGCGAAACTTTGGAGACTGAGCGGAGAAACCCACAGAAAGCAAGAAACACAAACTTAACACAAAAATTACTTCTGAGACTGGGCAGAGAAACAGACAGAAAGCAAGAAACAAACTTAACACAAAAAAACTACTTTGGAGACTGACTGAGCAGAGGAACCGACAGAAAGCAAGAAACAAA
>JADBJO010001227.1:205000-210000 GCA_016801955.1 Conus betulinus | reverse complement strand
ACCATGTCAATGCATGCAAAAGTCAGTCATGTGAAACATTTATAATGTACAAATGTAGTGTTTGTCTTTGAGACTGAATACTACTCATATTACCATATATGCTTTATTTTGTGGATGGATAGCATGGATGTTGGTGTTACATTTCTTTTTCACTTCCATCCTCCTTGTTTATGCTTAGCTTTCTACTTTTTATGTCTTCTCTCTCTCTTGCTCGCCCCCCCCCCCCCCCCCCCAATATTGATAAATCTGTGTGTGTGTGTGTGTGTGTGTGTGTGTGTGTGTGTGTGTGTGTGTGTGTGTGTGTGTGTGTGTGTGTGTGTGTGTTTGCGCGCGCGCGCACGCGTGCGTGCATGCGTGTGTTCGTGTATGCATGCATGTGGTGTGTGTGTGTGTGTGCGTGCGTGTGTGTGTGTGTGCGTGTGTGTGTGTGTGTGTGTGTGTGTGTGTGTGTGTGTGTGTGTGTGTGTGTGTGTGTGTGTGTGTGTGTGTGTGTGTGTGCGTGTGTGTGGTGTTATCGTGGAGTTTCGTATGGGTCCGGTTGCATCAGAAAACTTTTACAATCAAGCGTACTTAGAAAAAAAAAAAGAAAAAAAACCCGTAGAGTCGTGTCCCTTAGGCCTATCCGGAACATGGACGCGGGAGCGATGATGCTGAGATGCTGAGTTCACAGTGATGCACGTCAGATTGTGTTCATTTTACATTTTCATTTCATAGGCTTAGGGAACACCCAGACAAAGGATCATGCCTCGTGGAGCTGGAGGTGCTTCCAACAGTTCTGGAAGTCATTCCAGTTTTCGTGGTGCCGAGCAGTCGTTGCATATTATGCGACAAGTGAAATCGTACTTCAACGTTGGAATGGACCATGTATTGGAAGTGGCTGCTGATATGGCAGAGTATGGGAAAGGTACAGAACATAACCACAACAATATTTCTTTGTCTCAGTGGTATTTTCAGGTTAAGGCATGAGTTACAGCGACAGGGTGATTGAGCAGTCCTCTTCAGCACAGACCAGTTGCACGTCCCTCGCAAGAACAATTGTGGACTGTAACTCCCTCCCTGAGGATATACTGTTGATGCCAAACCCCCTGACACATTTGTGTTACGGGTCAACAGGCATCTTCAGTAGATTTCTACGTAAAGCTGTCTTTGTGTGTGAATGGATGAGTGGAAGGATGTTGCGGGCCTGAGTTGCCTACTGCAACCTGGGGCCAGCTAGTCCATGGTAATGGATGAAAAACGATCGTGGTAGCCTGCTGGCATCTCCGCACTTAAAAGCTTACCTTATTTTGTGTGTGTGTGTGTGTTGTGTGTGTGTGTGTGTGTGTGTGTAGACAAGATAGGGGTGGGGGTGGGGGGTGTCACTTTGTGGTATGAATGTGAGTAATTTTGTGTTCATGAAATAGGAAGTAGAATGTTTGTTTATTTATATTTTTTTTTTTTTTAAACAGCAGAAACCCCGTTTCACAGTCTCAAAATAATCAGCCAGTTAATTGTGGAGACACTATAGAAGAAGAAATTGCACGATCCTCCTCCCCAACGTTTCTCCTCCCTATTTTACATTGATTCAGGCTACAACCTCTCTTTTGTTTCTTGGATTGGAACTGCATCCAAGAGTTAAAATCGCACTGAGACGAGACGTGTTCCATCATCAATGAATTGTGTCAGCAGCATGCTTGCTTGGGAGACAGTAGACTTGACTGATTGGTGTGACAGTAGAGGAAGTCTGCGATACTACCACAGATATATGAAGCCTGTTGTGATTTTTCATTTATGCAGGAAGTAACAAACATCCATTTTTCCAGCGATACATACAGCGATACATACCAAACATCTATGAAGATATACTGAATTGTCTGTTGTCATTGCACAAAGTAATTTTCATTAAACAAATTGGAGGGGAGTGGGGGAGAATACTTTGAGGAAAAACACGGTTACGATCAATATTGACGGCCACCTCTCTCTTTGGGCTGTCACTGGTCTGGTCTGACTGTCTCTGACCCTGTGGCTGGTGATGCGCACAAGTGATGATTGCACTGTTGTTTATTGTAATATCAGCCTGGAAGGTATTTAGAGGTAAATGAAGAAAACCAATGCAGACAGAGTAGCAGATAGCTTCACTCAACCATTCAATGACTCGATGCTTTCGGGCTTCATGGCTGAGGTACTGAATTTGAAAACTAGCCCGCAGTAGTCAGTCCAACATTTGTCATTTTTGTCTGATAAAAGGTGCAATAACCAGCCACACTTTACAAACTCCAGTTGGAAATATGTTGATACTGTATTGCCATGGGTCATTGCAGTCATTCATCCAGATCATCTGTGGGCATGGACTCTCTTGTATTATCTTGTCTCATGGGCGACTTGCTTAATAATCGGCAAAGGCCTATGGGTTAAATGGGACAGTTTCAACTGTTCGTGCTTTCATTTTTAGCTTTCTATTACGTTTGCAAGTTGATCTGTATTAGTTTTGTCAAGTTGATAATCTAATTTATCAGTTCTGCTTTCATTTTTAGATGCAGATCTTGATAGTGACAGATGATGATACTATTGGTCATGAGGCAGATGAATGTAGACATGACGACAAGAGAAGACATGACGAACAAGATTTTCACCATGACAGATGGGTTTGCCTCAGTCATGCATGCTCTTAGCCTAGCTGACAGTCATGCCATACCAGCCAGTGCATCAATCATCTCTGATTCTTTCTGTCAGTGAGATGTCTTTCTGTCTTTCTTTCTGAGTCTCTCTCTCTCTCTCTCTCTCTCTCTCTCTCTCTCTCTCTCTCTCTCTCTCTCTCTGGCTTACTCTGTCTCTTTCTCTTTCTTTCCCGCTGTCTCTGAGTGTCTCACTTAATAACAAGTTGTATGTTCTGTCCCCATGTGTTTCCAATTTCTAGAAGTAATGTCTTAATCCCCCCCCTCCTCCCCTACCCCCATTCTCATCCCTCATCCCCTTCCCCTGATCTGTCTCTGTCTCTTCCTCCCCACCTCCTCTCTCTCGGTCTGTTTGTCTCTCCTCTCTCTCTCTCTCTCTCTCTCTCTCTCTCTCTCTCTCACACGCACACACACACACACACACACACACACACACACACACACACACACACACACACACACACACACACACACACACACACGGACACACACACACGCATACACACACACTCATACATGCACACACACGTGCACGCACGCACACACACACACACACACACACACACACACACACACACACACACACACACACACACACACACACACACTCCTAGACTAACACACACACACACACACACACTACACTCATTCACTCACACACGCACACACACACACACACATGTACACACACGCGCACACACACACACACACACACACACACACACACACACACACACACACACACACACACACACACACACACACACACACACACACACACACCAAGTTCAGCCAGGCATTAAATTAATGGTGAGGCATGGGCTACATGTGCAGGAGATGAAGGCCAGGCCAAACAGTTGCAGCAGATCATGCTGAACTACCTGCAGATGGAGAGGGACATGGACAACTTCATGCAGGCCGCCGACCAAGTCATTGCACAGGTCAGAAGCAAGCTGGTCCCAGGAGAGAAGAAAGGGAGAAGAAAGAAATTATAACTAGACCTAGAAGGGCATATAGGAGACCTCAAACCTCTGCCTGGATTTTAAATGAATCTTGGATTCGCCCTCATGAGTGAAAACAGAATGAAGTTTCTTCAGTGGAAGTAATAGTGTATAGAACTCAGGGTGAGTGTGTGTGTGTGTGTGTGTGTGTGTGTGTGTGTGTGTGTGTGTGTGTGTGTGTGTGTGTGTGTGTGTGCAGTGTGGGTGGGCGGGCGTCGTCTGTGTGTGTGTGTGTGTGTGTGTGTGTGTGTGTGTGTGTGTGTGTGTGTGTGTGTGTGTGCAGGGTGTGTGGGTGGGTGTTGCCTGTGTGTGTGTCACTGTGTGTGTGTGTGTGTGTGTGTGTGTGTGTGTGTGTGTGTGTGTGTGTGTGTGTGTGCAAGTGTGGGTGTGTGGGTGTCGTCTGTGTGTGTGTGTGTGTGTGTGTGTGTGTGTGTGTGTGGTGTGTGTGTGTGTGTGTGTGTGTGTGTGTGTGTGTGTGTGTGTGTGTGTGTGCAGTGTGGTGGGTGGGTGTCGTCTGTGTGTGTGTGTGTGTGTGTGTGTGTGTGTGTGTGTGTGTGTGTGTGTGTGTGTGTGTGTGTGCTGTGTGTGTGTGTGCAGTGTGGGTGGGTGGGTGTCTCTGTGTGTGTGTGTGTGTGCCCTGTGTGTGTGTGTGTGTGAGACTGTGTGTGTGTGTGTGTGTGTGTGTGTGTGTGACTCTGTGTGTGTGTGTGTGTGTGTGTGTGTGTGTGTGTGTGTGTGTGTGTGTGGTGTGCAGGGTGGGTGGGTGGGTGTTGCCTGTGTGTGGCATCACTGTGTGTGTGTGTGTGTGTGTGTGTGTGTGTGTGTGTGTGTGCTGTCTCGTCTTCTGTGCCTCTATGGTGGTATGACCCCTATGCTGATAAATCTGGCTCGGCGTCCCTAGCTACACTCTCTGGCTTGTTCCTTTGCCCTCTGGCCCCAGTAATCCACAGGCAGCAGTCATTGTCAAGTCTCAGTGGGCAACCTGCCAGAGGGGACGCTGTACTGCTGCAGAGTCGTTTCTTGTGGTACCTGTTCTGATCCAACGCATAAAGCACACCATGTACTAAGCCCCAAACTGACAACAATCGCCTGGTTGCGGAGCCAGAGTGAGTGAGTCTCTCTGTCTAGAGGATACCACCACATCCATGACAGTACCCATGACAGACTAATATTGCTACAGTCTCAAAGCATATTAAGTGAATAGTTTAGAAGATATGAGGGTCCAAACATGGCTCCCCGGCCAAAACGTGAAAAAAAACGCCATTTTTTTAAACCAAACTTTAAAGCTCAATATCTCAAAAAACTATTAAACCTGTGGCCATGAAATTTTGCATGTATATCACTT
>JADBJO010001227.1:192500-200000 GCA_016801955.1 Conus betulinus | reverse complement strand
GTACTGCAGGGTGGATGGTCTCAGGATCTGGCTGTGACAGAGGTCTGTGTACTGCAGGGTGGGTGGAGGATCTGGCTGTGACAGAGGTCTGTGTATTGCAGGGTGGGTGGAGGATCTGGCTGTGACAGAGGTCTGTGTACTGCAGGGTGGGTGGAGGATCTGGCTGTGACAGAGGTCTGTGTATTGCAGGGGTGGAGGATCTGGCTGTGACAGAGGTCTGTGTATTGCAGGGTGGGTGGAGGATCTGGCTGTGACAGAGGTCTGTGTATTGCAGGGTGGGTGGAGGATCTGGCTGTGACAGAGGTCTGTGTATTGCAGAGGTGGAGGATCTGGCTGTGACAGAGGTCTGTGTATTGCAGGGTGGGTGGAGGATCTGGCTGTGACAGAGGTCTGTGTATTGCAGGGTGGGTGGAGGATCTGGCTGTGACAGAGGTCTGTGTATTGCAGGTGGGTGGACTCAGGATCTGGCTGTGACAGAGGTCTGTATTTGCAGGGTGGGGTGGAGGATCTGGCTGTGACAGAGGTCTGTGTATTGCAGGGTGGGTGGAGGATCTGGCTGTGACAGAGGTCTGTGTATTGCAGGGTGGGTGGAGGATCTGGCTGTGACAGAGGTCTGTGTATTGCAGGGTGGGTGGGCTCAGGATCTGGCTGTGACAGAGGTCTGTATACTGCAGGGTGGGTGGAGGATCTGGCTGTGACAGAGGTCTGTATTGCAGGGTGGGTGGAGGATCTGGCTGTGACAGAGGTCTGTGTATTGCAGGGTGGGTGGGAGGATCTGGCTGTGACAGAGGTCTGTGTACTGCAGGGTGGGTGGAGGATCTGGCTGTGACAGAGGTCTGTATACTGCAGGGTGGGTGGGGGATCTGGCTGTGACAGAGGTCTGTGTATTGCAGGGTGGGTGGAGGATCTGGCTGTGACAGAGGTCTGTGTACTGCAGGGTGGGTGGAGGATCTGGCTGTGACAGAGGTCTGTATACTGCTGCAGGGTGGGTGGAGGATCTGGCTGTGACAGAGGTCTGTGTATTGCAGGGTGGGTGGAGGATCTGGCTGTGACAGAGGTCTGTGGTCCCCCAAGTACATTTTAAACTTTTTTGTGTGCATTTTTTCCCCAAGTATAGTGGTGGTGTCTTCCACGATCAGTCATAAAAAGATTTGGAAAAACAGATTTACAGGTATGAATGTACTGTTAGGTACACCTTGGGCAAATTTGTGTCTTATTGAGAAGAAATATCTTAGTTTGTAAATGATAATATTTTAATGTAGTTGTGAATAATTGTGAACAGTTTTGTGTTCCTCACCAAAGTGGATCTTCTTTCTTAGTCTTCAGCGGTCAGGTGACAGAGTTTATCAGGCATGCCTACTGTCCTTGACCATCCGGGATTTGTCCCAGAAAGTTGATTTTAGAAGCCACTGTCCCGGAAATCCCGGATTTGCAACATGTGTCCCGGAAAAAAAAAAAAGAAGTTAAAAAGCCGTTCTATCGTGCTGCACAGAACTGAGCCAAGAATATCGTCTGCTAGAGTGGGTAGACATAATATGCATGCGCACGAAAAAAAAAAAAAAACCAAAACCTGCTTTCACTTTCAAATCAGAACATGGTGTCGAAGAGGAGATATGATGTCGACACAGAGTCGGATTCTGACTCTTCGGATGGGTCAGAAAAGAGTGAAAAAGAAGAAAACGAACGTGAAGCGAGGTTGTGTCTTCAAAAAAGAATTCTCGGGAAAAGTGGCCTTGTCTACAACAAGGGAGGAAAGGAGTTTCGTCTGTCTTGACATTGTTCTGTCCCTGATTTTACGGATTTGTCCCTGATTTCTGTCTGTATTGTCCCTGAAAGCAAATTTTGGGGTAGGCATGCCTGGTTTATACAAAAAAGAGCGTTGTTGCATTATCAAACACCTTATTTACAATTCTACCCCACTCGCATAAATCACTCCATATCATATTAGTCAGTCTTTCTTTCTTTAGTTTTTTTGAGTTTTTTTTTTGTTTGTTTTTTTTTGTTTTTTTTTTTTTTTTTTTTTTTTGCTGTCCCAACCTCTGCACCACCTCAGGGGCAGTGCACCCACGCCGTTCATTCCGACACCCCGTCCACAGCCACAACTTCGGTGGTGTTCAGTGGTGCCTGTTCTGATCTAACATACGCAGGACACCACCTACTAAGCCCCCTACTGACGACAATAATTGATTAGTCGCAGAGTCAGTGTGAGTGTGCTCTACCCCGGAGGGCGCCACCTCACCTCGTCCGTCCAACGACAGCCCCCATGGACTCGCCGATACCAGTGACCCCGACGGTACCAAATCAAGACCACAGATGTGGTGAGGACATCGAAATTGAGGTCACCATGAGAGCAGGGAATGAAGGGCTGCAGAATTTTAGACTTTTTTTTAATGCTGATCGATGAGAATGAGGATGATTAAGATGATGCTACGGATTTCCATTTCGGTCTGAGACTACATGACAGGGCTGTACTCTTCGCTTCCTTTCATAATACATCCCGGCGTCAACCAGGCCTGAGAGATACAGGCACCTGCAGCGTTGGTCAGGAAATTTTTAGCAACACTCTCAGAAACGCATCCTTTAAGTGGATGAAACTCGACTATGTGGTCCCAGTCTTCCCAACTGAGTCTGCAGCAAACTCAACTCTGGGTAGGAGCCAGTCGTGGCAGAAAAAACCCACATGACTCTGATGGGATTCAAATCCACGACCTCCCAGCTGGGAGTCCGCGACGCTAACCACTTTGCCACGGCGGCTGGTAGTAGTTCTTGAGTCTTTTTCTCATCAAACAGGAGAAGAGATTGTCTGGGTATGAGTCTGGGATTTCTTTGGTTTCCGTGGTATACTGACTCCCACGCAAAGTTGTGCGGCAGGTTTGTCAAAGGACAAGTGTCAAAACGAAAAAAGTGTAGCGCCAAATGTAGGGAAGCCACCTGCTGAAGGCAACAATTTCCTGCAACTAAGCCAGTGGGTGTGCAATCATAGTCAGGAATCTGAATCCTGTGAATCAGATTCCCACCTTTGCTCACATCTCTGACGAATCCACACCATACAATGCTGATTTGTTAATGATTAATAATAATTTGCTCACATCTCTGACGAACCCACACCATACAATGCTGATTTGTTAATGATTAACAATACTTTGCTCACATCTCTGACGAATCCACACCATACAATGCTGATTTGTGAATGATTAACAATACTTGGCTCACATCTCTGACAAATCCACACTATACTATGCTGATTTGTTAATGATTAATAATACCTTTGGCTGGCAGGATGATAGGACAGCAACCTTTTCAGCCTTTTGAAAATATTCTTGGTGATTCAATGAGCATCCCTGCCTTAAGGATGTCAGTACATGATGACTGATGTCAGTACATCGTCGCCATGTTACAGATTTGAAGTATCTGATATGCAAATAGTTACTGTATTATGTCAGTACATAGCCATCATGTTACAGATTTGAAGTATCTGATATGCAAATAGTTACTGTATTATGTCAGTACATAGTCATGTTACAAATTTGAAGTATCTGATATGCAAATAGTTACTGTATTATGTCAGTACATAGTCATCATGTTACAAATTTGAAGTATCTGATATGCAAATAGTTACTGTATTATGTCAGTACATAGTTATCATGTTACAAATTTGAAGTATCTGATATGCAAACAGTTGAGTTACTGTGTTATGTCGGTACATAGTCATCATGTTACAGATTTGAAGTATCTGATATGCAAATAGTTACTGTATTATGTCAGTACATAGTCATCATGTAACAAATTTAAAGTATCTGATATGCTAATAGTTACTGTATTGCGGCAGGACAAGATCTCTTTTTCCCACATGATGACATCACTGTTTATGAATTGAATGTATCTGATGTATGAATAGCTGTATTTTTTTTTCCCAGACGAGATTTTTTTCCCTAGGAAAGAAAACCGCTCTGAAAATGCTCTTTGTGGTCTTTTGGGCTAATAATGAAATCATGATAAAGTAGATAATAAAGATGATGAAATTAAGTAAATGTGCTAATATCATGTGCCTTGTTTGTTTCAGAGGGCCTCTCATCCAGGTGATTTCAAGGTCCATGGGCGCTAGTACTTAAAGAGTGATGTCTTCATCAGAGAACCATCAGTCAGAAAAGCATGTGTGCGTTGGGAACAGTTGGGTTCTCTCTCAGTCTAAGGATTGACATGAGGTTGGGGGGGGGGGGGGGGGGGGGGGGGGGGGATGGGTTTGCTGTTGAAGCTATTCCAATGGACTTCTTTTAAGTGGTGAAGTTGCTGTAGTGTGAGTGAATTGTTGGTGTTAGTTAGTGTTCAAGAAATGACACAGGCGATGAACTTGAATTCTGTTTCTCTCTGCTTGGTAGGTGTCACAAATCAAGGCTGATAGTCCTGCGAACACTGCCTGTATAGATGGGCAGTGGAGTTTTGTGTGTATGACTGTTTTTTTTTTTATCCTGCCATTAAGGCAGCCATTACTCCATCTTCAGGGAAGGTGCATGATGTGTGTAAAGTGTCGTCCATACCAACGGCCAAACTGGCCTTCTCTTCCGAAAGTTAGTGATGCGATTTTACATGTGTGCACGATGTTGCTACTTGACAGGTAATACAGACTGCAGATTTTGGAGTGTACACAGTCATGCCATCCTGTGTAGGTGAACCAACACCATCAAGCTCACTCCTTTTAATGTATTAACTTCCCCTCCCCCTCCTGCAGCTTCACTACTCCTTCCCTCCCCCCCCCCCCCCCAAACCCAACTGTTTATGAAGTACAAAAAAGTAACTCAAATCAAATTACATAATCAAATATTGTATAAAAGTTCTCACACACAATTGACTCTGTTACTTTGCAATCATTATCTTTCAATGTAAATAAGCTTTCACACATACAGATTGTTCTTTGTAATACTTACTTAAAATTGTTTGGAACTCTTTTTTGCTGTCAACTTCAGGGCCATGTTTTGGCCCGACTGTGTCACGACTTGGCTCGAGGGTTCTTGTCAACTTGTAGACACAATAGGCTGTCCTAGGAAAGAGCGTTGCCTCTTCTCACCTTGCAGTTCAGATTGATGAGGATTGTTCCATCCATAGCAACGAAACACTCTCTATGATTTTGTCACCTGAGGGGAATAATAGTGAAGGATTCCATCTTCTCTCTTAGAAGAAGTACGTTTGAAAAACTGCAGCAAAACCTGGAATTGCTCGATGGGCGACTTCTCTTGCAGGCCATAGGGTTTCTCGTTTTGGTCAAAAGAGGTGAATGGAGATAAACATTACATGGCTGATGGAACTTTCTGGTTGTTCTCGTCTTCAGAAGCATGTGTGTTTTGACAGACAGTTGTGAGTTAGTTTATCTCTGTGAGTGTGTGTGTGAGTTAGTTTATCTCTGTGAGTGTGTGTGTTATGAAAGACAGGTGTGGGTTAGTTTATCTCTGTGAGTGTGTATGTTTTGAAAGACAGTTGTGAGTTCATTTATATCTGTGCGAGTGTGTGTTTTGAAAGACAGTTGTGAGTTAGTTTATCTCTGGGAGTGTGTGTTTTGAAAGACATTTGTGAATTAGTTTATCTCTGTGAGTGTGTGTGTGTGTGTTTTGAAAGATAGTTGTGAGTTAGTTTATCTCTGGGAGTGTGTGTGTTTTGAGAGACATTGTGAAGCTTATGAAGGACATTGAAAATTTGTGAATTCATTTACTTGTGTCAATGCACATGTTTCAAATGATGCTTTAGAGCTTGTGAGCCAGTTTGCCTGTGTGTGTGTGTGAATGTTTTGAACAATGCAGTAAAGCATGTGGGTTACGTTACCTGTTAATGTTTTGAATGATGCTGTTAGACTTGTGAGTGAGTTCACCTGTGTGAATGCGTTTTGAAGAACACTGTAAAGCTGTGAGTTAGTTCATCTATGTAAGTGTGTGTTTCTTGAATGATGCTGTAACGCTTGTGAGTTAGGTTACCTGTGCATGTGTGTGTACTGAGCAATGCTGTAAAGCTCTCAAGTTAGTTTACCTGTGTGAATGTACGCGTTTTCAGAGTTGCCCGGTGCTATGGTTTGGGGTTTTTGATAACCACCCACTCTATAGCGTCTGCGTTCTGGGATACCCAAGAAGCACGTAAAGGTTAAAGTTTATCTCCAAGCGTATGAGTTTTACATGACACTGTAAATAGTTAATCTGTGAGTATGTGTGTCACAGGGTAAACCATGATGTCTCTTTGAGTGTCCAATGTTTGGGGGAGTAAAGATGTGTTATATACTGCTTCTTGGATTGTGAATAAAGTTTGATCAGGAAGAAAAGCTCATTGTTTCATTTCACTGCATGTTGTAGTCCCTACTCAGGGCAAGGACTGGATGTAAAAAAGTGCGTCAGTGCATATCTATTATCCTCGTAAATAAAGAATTTTGTCTTGTCTTGCCTTGTCTCATAAAAAGGGGAGAGAGAAAGATACACACACACACACACATGAATGCCTGCACATGCATATCACACACACACACACACACACACACACACACACACACACACACAGAGAGTCACACACACAGTAAAGTGATGTTTAATAAGTAACGTTAATGTGCACGCGCTCACATGTGTACGCACGCACGCACACACACACACACGCACACACACACACACACACACACACACAATGAAACGCAATACACCCACTAGAGCATGAAACTATACCAAAAAAGTTTACCAAAAGGAATTAGAGAAAATCACTAATTTTATGAAAGAAAATGGTTTATCGCTATCTTTAGAAAAAACACAAACATGGTCCTTTTTAACTCAGGTTATAACCCAGAAACAATGCCTATATTCAGCATTAATGGAATTGTCCTTAAGTTTGTGCAAAGTGTTAAGTTTCTAGGTGTTTATCTGTCATCAAAACTTACTGGAATCAACATATAAATCATATACTTGATAAAGCACGAAAAGCATTAAATTTTCTCAAAATTATTAGTAAACAACGTTGGGGTCCAGATACTAAAGCACTTTTATGTCTTGCAAACTCACTTGTTCGATCTCGTTTAATATATGCCCAAGAAGTTTTCTTTAATGCCCCCAAGCACCTATTATCCAAACTTCAAAGCATAGACCGTAAAGCTGTTAAACTGGCACTTGGGGTTCCAATACACGCTTCCGATCTAGGATCCTATAAAGAAGCGAGTGTTCTTCCTCTAGATGACAATAGGAAAAATTCTTGCGCTAAATTTATAGTAAAGTCTTTTGCTTTTGATACATTTTGTAAGGAAGAAATTAGATTAGACTCCGCGAAAGATTTTGCTAAAAGAGCTAAAACAATACACTCTTTACAATCAATCAATTCATATGTCACCGATATAATCAATTTTAAAGAATTAAAATACAAAGAAATAGCACTAAGCCACCTGTTTCATCAGTAGCACCCTGGGAGCATATTAAACCTACTTTTGATATTGACGATACAAATTTAAACAAAAATCAATCTCCAAATATCTTGAAAAATTTTGTA
>JADBJO010001227.1:127500-187500 GCA_016801955.1 Conus betulinus | reverse complement strand
GGCAGAAGGTCATATGCAGATCTGAGAATGAAGCTGATCCTGAGAGGGGCCATGTGCCAAATGTCATTCCAAGTGAGACTTCTTTGGAGTGCATTCTCCCACGTTGTACATTGCCCTTGCTGGCTCTGCTGGACTGCTTTTTGGGAGTCTTTGTTGGTCTTCTTCTTTCTCTCATCTCCTGAATCATCATGTCTCTTTTGGCTTTTCCTTTGGCCTTTGACCACCATTCAGTTTTGGTCACCCCCAGTCCTTGTCTGTGGTCTGTGTGTGTCCCTGTTATTTCTCTGATCTTGAGACTTTTTTTTGCAGAATCCATCGCCTCTTGAACTTTCCATTTTCTGCCTGTCTTCAGCTGGGGCTTGATTGCTTCAACCACCTTGTCTCCTGAGTCCTCCAGCATGCTTGAAGTCTGATCTTCCCTGCTTTATATTCCTCCAGGATGGATTTCAGTGGTAGTTTCAGCTTTGCTTGGCGACAGTATAGCGCTATGTCAGTCAGACAGGGTGGGACACCAAGCCATTTCCTTTGTGAACTTGTTGATTTTGGATTCCATTGCCTCCACTATGCTGGTGCAGATGTCGTATATCATCAGAGGCCATAGGAGCTTTGGTATCAGCATGAACTGCAGACACCAGACCTTGTATTTGCCAGGGATCCCACACTGGTCAATGGTTTCCAAGCCTTCTTCCGACATCTGTTTGGTTTCTTTTGCTCTTTGTGTGTCTTTCAGCGTATCATCATACATACCATCTTCCAAGGCTCTTGACTGCTCTTCTGTTACTGTTGGAATGGTCTGGTTGGCAACACTGAAGACCACAGATTCGGCCACTTTTCCTTTCCTCAGTGAGAGACTCCGTGATTTCTTTGGCTTGAACTTCATTCTGGATGAGGCAATTATATCGTCCAGCCTCTCCAGCACGTGACGTGTCTCGTCTTCTCTGGATGAAATCACTGTAGTGTCATCCATGAAGGCCTTGAGAGGGGGCATCTTGTATCCATCGCCAAGGTCTGTTTGTCTTGCGTTGCTTGTTGCCGCTTTCAAAGATGACTTCCATTGCCAACACGAACAGTATTGGGGAAATTGCACAGCCCTATTGCAATGCCAACTTCCAAGTTGATCCCAATCTGTTGTGTACTCCTTGGTAGAGAACCGCATTGAGAAGCCATTGAAGTACTTCTTGAGCATGTCGCGGATGTTCTTTGGCACATGGTACATCTTAAGAGCCAACTGTATCATCTCATGGGGTACAGATCCATATGCGTTTGCCAGGTCGAGCCACACTACGTCCAGGTCTCTCTTTTCTGTTTTTGCTCTTTGGATTGCGTCCCAGATCATTGTGGCGTGTTCTACACAGCCAGCCACGCCTGGAATGCCACCTTTCTGGACTGACACATCCAAGTACTTATTTTCCATGAGGTACTTGGTCAGCCTTGCTGCCATGACAGAGAAGAAGATTTTCCCTTCGACGTTCAGTAGTGATATTGGCCTGAACTGGCTGATGTCACTTGAGTTTTGCTCTTTGGGGATGTACACACCATCTGCCGTCATCCACTGGCCGCTGATCTTCTTATTTCTCCAGGCTGATCGCAGCAGCCTGTGGAGCCACTCCAGCACCTTGGGACATTTCTTGTACAGCTGGTAAGGTATTCCGTTTGGCCCTGGTGCTGATTTGGCTCTGGCTTTGTCGACCACCTTCTTGATTTCCGTCAACGTTGGAGGCTTGTCATTGACAGACACTATGCCATGTTATATCAATGCCCTTTTTACAAGTTCGAACAGCTTTTCTGGCTCGACGAAATTCCTTCTTCCCTACCCACGCATTGAGATATACAAACAAGCCTACCTTACTCTGGACCATGTGTCTGGAACTCACTTCCACCGAATCTACAAAACATGAATACTTTAAAAAAAAAATTTCAAGGAACATTTGCATAAACATTTTATGTCTCAGTAATTAAATTATTCGATTACAATGATAAGCGCCCATTCGCAAAGTCTTCTGTGAACCATACTTTGAATAAATCGTCTAAACATGAAACCTACTCTGTTAAAATCGCTCATCCCACTCCCGCTCTGTCTACTATCCCTTTTCTCCTCCCCCTACCTACCATTCTTTCTTCCCCCCCCCCCCCCCCCCTCCTGACCTCTCTCTGTGTAGTTTTGTTTGTTTGTTTGTAAGTTTCCTTCTGTTTTACACACACACACACACACACACACACACACACACACACACACACACACCCATCTCATTATTGCTTTTATGAATAGTTTGCTTATCATTGTAGAATTAGATTACCATGTTGCTATGTTGAATTGTCAATATGAATGATATGTGCTGAAATAATGTATGCATGACAAGGACAGATTGTAAGACTAGGCTTTGGCCTAAAATCTCCATCCGTGTGTATTAAAGATCAATCAATCAATCAATCTCTCAGAATAGCATGGGCCGCTCATGCCATGTTGCAAAATAAACTTACGTCATGTCGCGGCTACGTCACCAGGTAGTCTCTCCCTACGTTCTTTAGCCTACACCACCTCGCCTATCACAAAGATGGGGCCTTCACACGCGTGAATAGTTGAGTTTTACGCCATCATAGCGAAAGCTTTTAGGGACATTTCCTTCATTCACGGTGGTCTTTGGTGTCATTGGTTTTAAGAGATTTGTGGTGCGGTTGGTCATTGTTGTGATTCGACGGTGGTAGTCGTTAAAGTTGTCTCCTTTCGTGGGGGTAATGCCAGCGTGTAATTAGAGAGTCCACAGACATGTGTGTGGAAGCGTTGGTGTGTGTGTGAGAGACAGTGTGTGAGTGTGTGTGTGTGTGTGTGTGTGTGCGCGCGCGTGCGCGCGCGCGGGTGTACGTGTATGCGTGGGATGTGTTTGAGGGGGAGGAGTTGTTCTTATGTGTGTAAGTGGGTGCGCGCGAGTATGGGCGTGCACTTATACGCTGTATTTGATGCTCTTGTTCTTGTTCCTAGTCATCTTCTGAACATTCACGCACGCAGTCACACACACACACACACACACACACACACACACACACACACACACACACACACACACACACATTAAGACACATACACACAGAGATGTACACATAGCCTACATGCAGATATGTGTGCTCACACAAACCCACAAATTACACACACACACACACACACACACACACACACACACACACACACACACACACACACACAACGCGCACACATACCTGCACACACACACACACACACACACACACACACACACACACACACACACACACACACACACACACATGCGCCCCCCACACACATTCACACATACACACACACACACATGGGCCCATGCCTACACATCGTACACACACGTGTACATCCACTACAAACACACACACACACACACACACACACACACACACACACACACACACACACACACACACAGAGAGAGAGAGAGAGAGAGAGAGAGAGAGAGAGAGGTAGGCTAGCGCGTTGGGCTAACGGCGTAGGTCAGACATCCACTGAATCGTAGCCACGAGACCCTCTTCTTCAATAATTGTCTCATCTTTGTTCTGAATTCATTTATCCATCAGCTTCAAATCATGCGTAGTGTGGTTTCAAAACTTAGCGGGATGTGGTGTAGCGTATATGGACTGGTCCGCACGCAGTGACGCCTCCTTGATGAAACTGAAACTCCTTTCGTTGTACATAGTTGCCGATGTTCATTTCGTCTTCTTCTGGGGTGGGGGTCCTTTGCGGTCGGCTGGGCTCTAAGCAACATTATCTTATCTTATCTTCTGGGGTGGGTTAGAACCAATGGTCAAGTCCAGAGGAGATTAGGGCGTTGGCGAGCATCCTCATGGGTTGTTGTTGTTGTTGTTGTCGTACCCTGGCTAAAAGACTCCAGGGATCAGCCGAACAGCCGAAGCACTTGAACACTATGGTACAAACGCATCAGCTGGGGATGAGAACATTACGAGTGTGACCGTTTTTGATTACACTACCACGTGCAGCCACACTCCAACCTCAAGGGATTTAGGAGACTGATAAATGTTATGCTAGGAGCTTGTCACGACTGAAGACAATCCCCGCATAACTATGCAGAGCATAACAACATTTTGATGTAGCCTTGGTGTTCTAGCTTGTGTCAATTTGGTCTGACACAGTCTTGATCATCCTCATGGGTTGTGTCCCGAGGATTGGGTGCGGCAGTTGAAATTCATGCAGCTATAGTTGGTGTGTTCGTATAGTTGTGTGTTCATCTGTAGTCTCGGATGGTGGTCATGGCGACAGGGAGGGCGGTGCAGTCACTCAGGGCGTGCTGAGAGAGGCCGCTGACCCGCATTGGCAAGTCAGTCCCAGGAGGACACATCTGTGGTATCCTGTCTGGATTCGTCGGAGGATTTGCTGGAGTCCTCGGGGAAGTTGGAGTTGTGGAGTTTTTCTTGCATGGGGATGAACACCCATTCTCGCTCGGCACATCGGGCCTTTAGAGCGTCGTTCCTGTCGTAACGTCGGCCAGAGATAGTCATAGGCTGACTTGGTGGCCAATTCTTGTGGCGATTTTGGCGGCACTGTCTGCCATGTCATTGCCCTTGATTCCTGTGTGGGAGGGCAGCCACATCCGGGTAAAGTCTGTCCCTTTACAGATAATTTAGTGAGCCAGGAACAGGATTTCGGCTTGGAACTCCAGTCGATTCTTCATCCTCCCTGTCGACAAGCTTTGCAGTGAGGACTTTGGAGTCCGTTAGGATGACTACAGCCTGAGGAGGTCGTGGCATGTCGTTGATGGTAGTGCAGGTCTTTAAAATGGCGTAGAGGTCGGCAGGAAAAGTACTGATCCCTTTGGGTAGTCGGTACTGCTTGGTGGTTTTGAGTTCTGGGATAACAAAAGCGCATCCTGCCTGGCCGTTTTCTAGCACTGAGCCGTCAGTGTAGATTTTTAGGTGATGGTCGTATTCTACTCCGATTTTTTCCTTTGCCAGTATTGACAAGTAGAGTGGGTTGTCTTTCTTGGGCGTGGTCCCTCCATATGGATGGATGATTTGTGGTTTCTTCAGCTCCCATGGTGGTAGGGGATGTGTGGGAGTTGGTTCCACGTCATGTGGTCCGGTGTTGGCCCCTGCCCAGATTTCTTTGGTCTGGTCACTGAAGGGTGTCGTCTGTCTGTAGAGGTCTGCCCTCCTTTCTTTGAGGAAGTGCCTGTAAGCGGCGTACCATGTGTTTGGGTTGTCCTGGAGGGTGGCTTTCACACTGGTACTCGCCACTGAGACACGGGCTTCGAAGTTAGCGCTTCTATGGCGACATTCGTCCTTGCGGGGAAGCCATCCTGCTTCCTGGTAAACAAGATCGTTGATGGTGAGTCGACTGACGCCAAAGGCATGCTTGAGTGCTGCCAGTTCCACTCGTTCCAGTTTTTGCCATGAGGTCTTTGGAGCAGTGAAGAACGCTTCGTGGCCATAGGTCAGTCTTGATCGCACCAGGGCTCCTGTCAGGTGGATCAGGCTCTCTGGTGTAGCCCAGGGTTCTTGCTTTAGGCATTTGATGAGTCCCACTGCTCTCGTGGCTTTGGTGGTGAGCTCCCAGATGTGCTTCTTCCAGGTGAAGTTGGGAGTGATGGTCACGCCCAGGAACACGTAAGGGGTGTATAGACCCCGGAAGTCGATCACAAAAGAGGGAGCATAAACCAGGGGAATCAGACACCTAGAAGGCACATAGACCACGGGATCAGACACCTAGAAGGCACATAGACCAGGGGAATCAGACACATAGAAGGCACAGAGACCAGGGGAATCAGACACATAGTAGGCACATACACCAGGGGAATCAAACACATAGAAGGCACATAGACCAGGGGAATCAGACACATAGAAGGCACATAGACCAGGGGAATCAGACACATAGAAGGCACATAGACCCAGGGAATCAGACACATAAGGCACAGAGACACAGGGGAATCAGACACATAAAGGCACAGAGACCAGGTGAATCAGACACATAGAAGGCACAGAGACCAGAGGAATCAGACACATAGAAGGCACATAGACCAGAGGAATCGGACAAATAAAGGCACAGAGACCAGGGGAATCAGACACATAAAAGGCACAGAGACCAGGAGAATCAGACACATAGAAGGCACAGAGACCAGGGGAATCAGACACATAGAAGGCACAGAGACCGGGGGAATCAGACACACATAGAAGGCACATAGACCAGGGGAATCAGACACATAGAAGGCACAGAGACCAAGGGAATCAGACACATAGAAGGCACATCGACCAGGGGAATCAGACACATAGAAGGCACAGAGACCGGGGGAAACAGACACATAGAAGGCGCAGAGACCAGGGGAATCGGACAAATAGAAGGCACAGAGACCAGGGGAATCAGACACATATAAAAGGCACATAGACCAGGGGAATCAGACATAGAAGGCACATAGACCAAGGAATAGACACATAGAAGGCACATCGACCAGGGGAATCAGACACATAGAAGGCACAGAGACCGGGGGAATCAGACACATAGAAGGCGTAGAGACCAGGGGAATCGGACACATAGAAGGCACATCGACCAGGGGAATCAGACACATAGAAGGCACAGAGACCAGGGGAATCAGACACATAGAAGGCACATCGACCAGGGGAATCAGACACATAGAAGGGCACATAGACCAGGGGAATCAGACACATAGAAAGTCACGTAGACCAGGGGAATCAGACACATAGAAGGCACGTAGACCAGGGGAATCAGACACATAGAAGGCGCATAGACCAGGGGAATCAGACACATAGAAGGCGCGTAGACCAGGGGAATCAGACACATAGAAGGCACAGAGACCAGGGGAATCAGACACATAGAAGGAACAGAGACCAGGGGAATCAGACAGACACATAGAAGGCACAGAGACCAGGGGGAATCAGACACATAGAAGGCGCATCGACCAGGGAATCAGACACATAGAAGTCCATAGACCAGGGGAATCAGACACATAGAAGGCACATAAACGAGGGGAAATCAGACACATAGAAGGCACATAGACCAGGGGAATCAGACACATAGAAGGCACAGAGACCAGGGGAATCAGACACATAGAAGGTGCATAGACCAGGGGAATCAGACACATAGAAGGCACACATAGACCAGGGGAATCAGACACATAGAAGGCACATAGACCAGGGGAATCAGCCACATAGAAGGCACATAGACCAGGGGAATCAGACACATAGAATAAGGCACATAGACCAGGGAAACGCTCAGACACATAGAAGGCGCAGAGCCCAGGGGAATCAGACACATAGAAGAACAATCGACCATGTGGAATCAGACACATAGAAGGTGCATCGACCATGGGAATCAGCCACATAGAAGGCACATAGACCAGGGGAAAAACGACACATAGAAGGAACATAGACCAGGGGAATCAGACACATATAGAAGGCAGTAGAGACCAGGGAGAGAGACACATAGAAGGTGCATCGACCTGTGAGTGCATACACATAGAAGGAACGAAGACCAGGGGAATCAGTGAGTGCATAGAAGGAACAGAGAGCGAGGGGAGTCAGACACCTAAAGGCTACATAGACCGAAGGTAGCATAGACCTGTGAGTGAATACAAACGTTGAAAAAGCATGTCAAGGGAACATAGACCTAGGAAAACAGATTAAAAAGAACCGAGAGCGAAGGTACGCAGACACTGTGAGGGAGCATAACACGGGGAAAGTCAGCGAAGGTACGCAGACCTGTGAGTGCATACACATTGAGAGAGCGAAGGTACGCAGACCTGTGAGTGCATACACGTTGAGAGAGCGAAGGCACGCAGACCTGTGAGTGCATACACATTGAGAGAGCGAAGGTACGCAGACCTGTGAGCGCATACACATTGAGAGAACATGGGGGAAAGAAAGAAAGAGGAATGAAGATCTGGGGAGATTGGGAGACCATAAACTCGGGGGAACTAACACAGGGAGGCAGGGACATTATGGGAAATGGACTTTAAGGCAACTAAGACCTGAAAAAAGCAGGCATGGAGGAACACGTGACTTGAGAGAATGTAGAGATAGATGACTTGACTTGGGTAAGCACACTTGGAGCCCTGTAGATCTGTGCCTGATATATTTCACAGACTTGGGGAAATAGATGTAGGATCACAGGATCTGCTTACTACTCTCCCCACCCCCACCCCCCCCCCCCCCCCCCCCCTTAAACAAATTAAGGCCCCTTTACTCCCAGGTCTATGATTTCCTCAGGTCTGTGTTCCTCCACGTATGTTTCCCCCAGGTCATTCTTGGTCTTATTTCCGTCATGAATGTGTTTTCCTGTATCAACATGCTACGAGGTCTATGTTCCCTCTTTGTCTATTTTCTCTTTCATGTTTACTTCCCTAGGTCTGTATTCCCCTGATCCTTGTTCCTCTCAGCCTTGCTATTATGACAATGAACACGATTTTCGTTCGACGTGCAGAAGTGAAACTGCTCTGGCTAACTTACTTGAGTTCTGCTGCTGCTTTTCGAAGTGTATGCTCAATCAGCTTTCGTCCACAGGTGGTTGATCATCAAGGAACTTCCTTGATATTGATTTTTATTACTTTGTGAAGTTATTCAAGTAGACTATTTTTTTTAACTGAGCAGGTTAAATAATATTCCACAATGCCAAGGCAACAAGATGGCACTGGCTTTCTCAACCATTTTGTTTAATTTCGTCCAGTCTTGGTGGCTCATCAATGAGCATTTTCTATGGCGCTGCTGGCCAAACCCTGATTTTTTAAGTGGTGCCTCACGCTGGTGGTCAGAATGTGTCGGCTTTTCCTGAGACTGTACTGCTCAGTACTTTAATTTTTTTTTTTTTTTTAAATCCGGTTGGGTGTCTGCTCAAATAGTTTAATGACTTACTGAATGGGGTCCCTGAGGACTGAAGCAATTTTTTTCTTTTTTTTTTACACCTTCTCTTCATAGCTAATTCTACTTTGCTGAGGCACTTTTACACCTTCTCTTCATAGCTAATTCTACTTTGCTGAGGCACTTTTACACCTTCTCCTCGTAGCTAATTCTACATCGCTGAGGGCACTTTTATGTTTTCTCTTCGTAGCTAATTCTACTCTGCTGAGGGCACTTTTATGTTTTCTCTTCGTAGCTAATTCTACTCTGCTGAGGGCACTTTTATGTTTTCTTCGTAGCTAATTCTACTTTGCTGAGGGCACTTTTACACCTTCTCCTCGTAGCTGATTCTACTTCGCTGAGGGCACTTTAATTTTATGTTTTTTTCTCTTCGTAGCTAATTCTACTTTGCTGAGGGCACTTTTACACCTTCTCCTCGTAGCTGATTCTACTTTGCTGAGGGCACTTTTACACCTTCTCCTCGTAGCTGATTCTACTTTGCTGAGGGCACTTTTATGTTTTCTCCTCGTAGCTAATTCTACTTTGCTGTGGGCACTTTTATGCTTTCTCCTTGTAGCTAATTCTACTTTGCTGAGGGCACTTTTATGCTTTCTCCTTGTAGCTAATTCTACTTTGCTGAAGCACTTTTACACCTTCTCCTCGCAGCTAGTTCTACTTCGCTGAGGGCACTTTTATGCTTTTAGGTCCTTCCCTAGCTTCTCGACGCCTTGCTTCTCGAATTTTGAACAACCTTCATCCATTTCTCGTTGGGCTGGTCTGGATTTCTAAGGTGTCTACTGACTGGGATATAATTTGTTGCACTTGGCAGGTTGGCGTGCCTCTGAATATGGCTAGTTTGTGTTCCAGTGTGCTCTTTCCTATCAGTGTATCCAGTTTGTGGACTATTTATTTTCTTCTACCGAATGTCTCTCGTTCCCGTTACTTGTACTTTCAGGCGGCAAGCTGACATTTGAATCAACAGAGTATAGATGTCATCAGCACTGCGGGTTGAATCCTGCTTTAGCTTTCTCGTGTCATGTCTGCTTTTGTACAGCGCTGAGTACTGCTCATTTATCAGGGTTTTCATACAGCTCTATTTCATCTTGTGGATTTTCATGCGAATGAACTCCACACTGTCAGTGGCTATTATGTAGGCCTACTTGTTGCCCATGTTGATTTCTTGTCGTGATTGGGTTGGGCACTGGTGGATGCATCAGTCTCTCTCTCTCCCCCCCCCCCCCTCCCGTTGTAATTAGAAGCAAGCTGGAAAAGAGTAATATGAGGAGCCATAAGTGTAGTCTTTACCGGTTTTGTCATCCGGACTTCCCAAAACGTCCTCTGGTGTATTCCTGGAAATACGCGTATGATATGCTTTGGCCTATATCCCCTTGTATACAGTCAAGATGGGTTGGGGCACATCCCAGGCTGAGTTTATATCTCCTCGGTGCTGCTCTGTCCATAACAATAAGACAACACGAAAACTGAGTGAAAGTGAAGAAAAAAGACGTTGGAGTGAATGATGGAGGTGAGATTAACGACTTATTCGCGCGAGGCTCTCAATGAAAATTTATTCTCAGAGAAAAGTCTGAGAGCTGATTAAATAGATTGAATGCTTGCGTCCATTGGTTTTGCGCTTTTAGAAGGTGTATGCTAATTTCTTCAAAGTAAAATAATTTCCTTTGATTCTAGCGAGGCGGCGGCGGCGAGAGGAAAAGCGCCGGCAGAACGGACGTATGGGAGCTAAATACTACGATTTCTTTTTTAGTTGAATAGACTGCTTTCCCTTGAAATTTCAAGCATTGAAGTTAAAAACACATACGTGTAGATTCTGCCATTTGGAGAATATAAGATAAAACATTCTCATCGTTGTCTTACTTAAATGTTTTGACATGTATTTTAAAAACATAGACTCCTCTTATAAACGCGTTGAAGAAAAAAATCTAACAGAACCGAGGCTGGGGCTCTGAAAACAATAACAAGAGCAACTACTAAACCTATCCCGCCACCCCTTTTTTGTGTTTTTGTAAAGTGGATATGATCCAACGTTGCTGGCAGCTGGTTATTCGTCAAAAGTGTTAGAAGAGTTCCTAAGTTCTGCGCGGTTGTGGAAGTTGAATGAGGGTCTTCGATTGGAGCACAACAAATGCAGACGATAATAATGTATCAGATTTCCGTAATGTTTTTTTGATTAGTTTGTCGGTGGGAAAGAAAGCAGCAGACTTGAAAGTGAAAACGGAGGTAAACTTGAAACATCTCGAGCAAGATGTCGTCTGCTACAACATGTTACACGCCGTCTGTGATGAAAACATTGCAGCTGCGTGAAATAAATGAGTGGAGTGCATTGATTGTGAATTCAAACAGTGTATGGGTGTGTGTAAGCAGTAGATAGGCCTGTTAACATTTAGCCTCATAAGATAAGATAATTGATTGAAGAAAGAAGCTCAAAGAATCGATAATTCAGGAACTGAAATTCGCCTCATTTTGCCACTAGATCAGAGATTTTAACCGGCAATTTCTTTTTTTTTATAGTCACAGTCAGTAAGATGCTTAATCTCTGTGAAAAAATTGAATTGATAATCCATCATTATGCTTATTTCCAGAGCACATGGTAAGGTCGTAGCTGGCTTTGTTGTCGGGTCGTCTTATGGTCTGATCGGTGTTGTATTGTAGTAGTAGAATTGTCAAAATAATCAGTGGATCTTACAGAAAGACCAGAGATGGTGTACAAGGAATCATAGCGACTGCATTTATCAAGCCTTCAGGCTTTCGAAAGTCCTATTTTAACAGCATGATGTGTAATAAAGCGGCTTAGGTACCAAGCTCAAGGTTCAGGAAGGCTCACTCCTGGCGCTTATTCCTTATTTGCATCTGTCTACAAGAATTTTGAAAGTGGCAAAATTTTGTGCAGTTTTGACCATAGTTGGCAATTTATTCCATAAAGGTGTAATTTGGTGAGAAATTGAAAGTGTTCTCCTAGTGTTAGTATGAGTATATTCAATGAATATTTTGCCAGCACCATTTCTTTTCATGCCATAACTTAGTGATTTGAAGAAGTCAACAGCACATTGAAGTCAAGAGTATTTGAAAATCTTAAAGGCTTGAACAAGATCACTCATAATTCTTCTCGCTTTTAAATTGAGTAATTAGATATTGAATCCCTTGTACTAATTTTGTTGCTCTTCTTTGCACTTCACAATCAAATTTGACTGCTGTTTTAAATATGGATACTGAACAGTATTGCTTTTCTCCAGATGTGATCTCGCTAGTCCTTTTTACAAGTTAAGAAATGTGTTCTGGTGAATGAAAAAGGTTCTCTTAATAATGTCAAGCAATTTATTTGCCATGTTGACTGAATTATGATTTTGATGATCAGACTTCAAGTCTTCATCAAATATGATAATCTTATCCTCATCTGTATGTTGTGTGACTGATATTAATGCCTTATTTAATTACAGTATAATTTTTTGTGGGATTTTGTGCACAGTTTTATCCTAAGAAGCATTAACATACCTGATTGCTGATCATTTAAGTAACTAGAGAATCTAGATCTTGCTGAAAAGTGTTATCATTACAAAATGTATGTTGCATTCTTTTGTCATCCGCAAATATTTTACAGAAATAGTGTATTATTTAAGGCAAGGGGTTAATAAGATTTGTGAAAAGAAAAGGACCAATTATACTTGGCTTAGGTATCCATATATAATGTCAGCACTCTCCTAGTCCTAGTAAGCATCTCCAACTTGGAGTGACTGCTGTCTGTTTTTCAGGAAGTGTTTATCCAAGCTAATACATGATTTTAACTCCATAGTACTGTAGTTTGGGTAGCAGTCTTTCATGGAGAACAGAGCCTAACATTTTTCTAAAATTGAATTGGAGAACATTTGTACTCTTGCTTCTGGCAACATATATTTCAAGTTCTATCCTGGAGAAATAGTTAACACATGGTTATACTCCTATAGAGACAACCCCGGATCCACTTGCAAGAACAGTCCACCACTTAGCATACCTTTGTCAAGTTACCAGCAACATTTAGAACTTCTTTCCACATATACCTGTGTATGAGATTATCTTCCACCTGAGGAACTACCTTAATGACTAAGAATGGTTGCATGTGCCAAAAACGCACCGATGGTGAACCTTGGAATTCTAGCTGAGGAAAGAAGAGACAGCAAATGAGAGAGAGACAGTGCTGGGTGGGGTGGGAATTGGGGGAGGGTGGAAGTGGTGGTGGTGGTGAAGTTATATGAGGAAAAAAAAAACTCCAGAAAATTGGTTCAAAGTAATTATGTTCATACAGGAAATGGTTCAAGTATTAATGGAGGGGTGGGGATGGATTTGTCCCAACTGATTTAAAGGGGTTCCGTCTGTCCTGGTGGGATCCAGAGACAAAGCCCTGGTTAGGGGATTGGGGCGCGGGGGCGAAACCATCAGTGCTGAGGATGCTGAAGGATATATAAATTTGTTGACTAACAGTTAGCCACGGCCTTTGCCAGGCCCTTTTAGTGGCTTCTGTTGTCACAGGCTTTGTCAGGTATAGCTTAAGCAGTAAGTGAGGCCAAGATTTGTTAAAACTGCCACTGGATAATCTGGAGGGGAGGCAAATGATACTTTCATTCCTCCTACTCCCCATTTTGTTTTTTAGGAGAGGGTGCTCACCCCTTCCTCCCACCTGGTTCCTGTGCATTAAACTATTGTTGGAAAATGAAACAGAAATTCTCCATTTCCATGTAGACTTTCCAAGCTGTGTGATTTATAGCTTATAGACGGATGACCACAAGAGGGGGCCTGTCAGGCTGTGTAGTTGATGTGGCATGAATGGTCAGAACTTTAGCTCACAAGCTGTGCTCATCAAGGATAACAGGGTGAAATCAGATACTTCAGTTATATGATGTTATGATCTGTGTGTCATCACCAGGTGCTGTGGTTAGCCATGTGAGCTTGGGGGCGATGGGTTTTTGCTTTCCATCAGATGCGTGCAATTTATTTGTGAGGTTTATCGGACTCCGTCCAGGCATCATTCAGAGTGGAGTATGCTGAGGGCGGTGTAGGAGATTTTGAACCATGCAGTTAAGTTTCATCCACTAGAACTTGTCTTTGAAAGTATTGTTCCAAAACGGAGTGACTGAGGGTGGAAAACAAAGCAAAATTCTTACGTGATGGATGTGGTGGTGCCCCATGGAGTACTTAAAGACAAAACATTTGGAAGGCCTGGGATGTCCTTTCCTTCACGCTTTTCTTGATTGTGTTTTTCTGATTTCAGCATGTAACACACTAGATATCCCCATATTTGCATCATGTGAACATGTAGTTGATTTATTGTGGCAGTACAAACCAGATGACTGTTCAGAAGTGGCCGACAATGGAGACGAGGTTGCTGTCCACTACACTGTGAGTATATGCAGTAGTTCCCCCCCCCCTGCAGATTCATACACATGATTTAGTTCATGTTGTTTAAAGCCCAGCTGCCCGCACAGGGCCATATCAGGGCTGCCGTATACACACTCATAGTCATACATAGACACAGTCACAACACACACATGTTCGCACCACATACACACGTAGACAAGACATGTTTGTATAGATGATAATACACACACATGCACACACACACACAAATACGCACACGCACAACACACATATGTGTACAAACATGCACACGCTTGCGCACGCATACTTACACACACACACACACACATTTACTCACACATATTCACTCACTTGCACGTACATGCCTTCACACTCACATATGCACACCCACAAGTGCCACACACTATGGACATAAACACATACACTCTGACATCACACACACATGCACAAACACACTGGCACATACCATGACGCCCTCCTCTCCCCTTCACACGACACATGAGCGTTCATGATCATGTGCACGCACACACTCTAAGAAACCACACACACACACTTGACACCACACACACACAACACTACACACTCTGACACCACACATGTAAACGCACACTGACACCACTCTGTCACACATGAGCATAAAGGATGTGCATGCACGTGCACTCAGTGATGTCCTTCCTCCCTCCCTGCACTCCATCTACACACCCACGCACACACAGATGCACAAACACACACACCACACGCTGACACACACGCACATATGCACACACACACATATGCTCAAGTGCACACGCACTCACATGTACATTCACTCACACACACACATGCATGCACTGCCACCATCACTGCCTGATCCCATTGTCCTCTCTTTTGTTTTTCTTTGAACCAAAGCAAACAAGGAGAAACTCATTATTGCACTAATTCTGCAGGGCTATTTGGAAACTGGTGCCATATTTGATTCATCAGTGAAATCAGGGAGGGATCCTCTCGTCTTCATGCTCGGGGAGGGGCGAGTTATTCCAGGTAATTGATCTCGTGATTCTGTTCCTTTGCACTTGCTAGGCAGAGTTGTATAATGGATGTATACATGAAATGTGTGTATAGATGCTGCAGTGCTTGTAGATATGTGTCTGTTGGTCAGCATTTATTTCAGTAAAACTTATGGGTGCTTGGAAAAAGATGTAAACTACATATTTTTACTAACACTTTTTCAAAGGACCTTCATCCCTATCCCAGCATCCAAAATGAATGCATACAGTCTTGTCTGTCTGTTCACATTTTACCACCAGTACACTGATCCATCATAAACCATGCACAGTAGTCAGTACATAGCATCAAAGGGCATTTTGGTAGGAAAAATAATTTTGTAAAAGATTTGGTCTGAAGATGATGGTTGATGTACTTGGAATGCAAGGAAAAAACAGCGTTCTGCATGCACAGTTGGTGAACGGAGGTTCAGCAGAATGTTAAAGTCATTAAAGATCGGTTTACTTTTGCATTTGTTGTGACCGGAAAGCTTTTGGTGATGAATCAGATGGTAAAGTGGGAAGTTCTCAAAGCAAAGGGTAGTGTAGTTTTGAAAGTCAAAATGATGAACAAGATTTTGGTGCTGTTGTTGTCTTTGGTTTGAACCTTTTAGGCAAAGTGATGTCAACAGTAATATCCGAAAGATAATGCATTTCGGTGCTCTTCAAAATAAAATGGAAACTGCAGAGGTTCACAGTTAGAAATTCATAATAAGTTTGATAATAAAAAGAACATTATCTACTAGTCCTAGATGCACAGGAATCTTTTGTCTGCTGTGTGTGACTGTAGTAGTATGTTGCTATGGTAATGTAAAATTGATGTGAAAGGTTCACATACATTTCAGTCTGGTGATTTCTGCACACTCTTGCTGTTAGGCTGGTAAAAGGGAAGCTCACCGTGTTTCTTGGTAGAATGAAGGCTGGACAAAGAGTCCAAGTTGTCTTTATCATTCAAGTATTGTCAGTATGGTCATTGGAGGACAGAATTTTGTTCTGCAGAGGAATGTTTGCATGTACATGTAAGCCTGCATAAGAAGTGGATGGAAGAAGTGTGGTTATTAACTTTTTTTTATCTGCCATGTTTTTTTTATGTAACATGCACTAAATTAACATATTGATTTTCTAGAGACAAACTTGTGAAACAGGGGTGCTATCAGAAGAAAAAAATACTGAACAACTCTGCAGATCCGTAACACTCCAAATTTCATGTTAAAAAATGCACTGGTGATGTAACCTTGGTGTGTATATGTCTGTCTGCATGTTCATGTTAATGACTGACCTATATGCTAGCTGCTTTGAGAGATTCAAAGATTGACATTGACTTACCACATCTTGGCAGCCAACACACACGCACGCAGGCAGGCATGCATGTGCGTGCACACACGTATGTGCGCACGCACACACACGCACACGCACGCACACACACACACACACACACACACACACACACACACACACACACACACACACACACACACACACACACACACACACACACACACAGAAGATTCAAAGCAGTACTTTGTTCAGTATAAAATATGAAACATTTTTTTTTTTTTTTTTTTTTTTTTTTTTTTTTACAAATATGTCTTCTTTAGTTGTAAACAAACATCAGACTGAACAGAATGCACAAAACAGTACTGCTCACATCACAGGCGCATAAAATGCAGCATAGGTATGCTTTTTCTTGAACCATAGCATTTTCTACTGGAATACTGGATGAAATGAAAAGAAGCTTAAGTATACTTATTTCAGAACTGTTGCATGTGTTGCTGGATCAAAATGAAGACGGAACACAAAACAAACTCTTAAATTTTCTCTTGCTGATTGTGATCTGGGGAGTATAGTTTTGTGCTGTTTTTTGTCTGTTGTTTGCTACATCTGAAGAACATACATTTGTCAAAAATGTACTTATCTGCTTCATATTTTGTATGAAATCAATTATTACTTTGAACCTTCTTTTTGGTTTTCTGTATGTATTTTGCCTGTTTTCAGTGATGCTGCTGTCTGTTTCACTCACTTCAAGTAGGTACTCCAAAGTGATTTTTTAAAATGTTTTTGACTGTTGTTTTCAATAGGTCAAGGTTATAGAACAACTTAAAACTAAGAAAATTATGTAAAATTTATAGCTGTAGCTTAATTAGGAGCGAAGTTATGATTTTTTTTTTATATTTATTTTTTTACGACAGTCAGAATTCCCATAAGGGCCATGTTTGGAGGCCTGTAACTCGGCCATTTGGCAAGTGACATGTCTGAAACTGTGGCTGATTGATGTCAACCACTTGTAATATACACTGAATTTTTTTCAGACCTGAGGCTCTTGCAGAGTCCGACTACCACACTCCTAAAAATGTCAAAATCTTCATTTTGACTTTTTTTTCCTCCCATATCAGCAACCAAAACAAGTTATAAAATGATACATCCCTGCTTTCAATTGACATACAAGCATGTAACTTATATCAAAATGATCAGGATTACAAGATCTATCCAATAAGAAGACATTCAAGCATGTCAGCACAATTGTACACCCCCATACCACCTTCACCCCCCCCCCCCACCCCCACCTTTTTACCTACTTCTTGTGTGCCATGTAAACATTACGTATACAAATTAAATATCTCTGCTTGGCATGATGTTATGAAAACATATGATTGACATTTGTACCAAAAGTAATGCTCAGAAGATTAAAAAGCAAGAACTTTGCCCCCCCCCCCCCCCCCCCCCCCTCCCCTCCTCAATCTTCTCCCACCCCCTTTCCTCCCCCCATCCTAATTCTCCAGTGCCTATGCTTTCCATATATAAGTGAAACTTATATATATGACTGCCAAGAAATACTGAATATAACAATGCCATTACAAAATAAATACACTCATCCCTTGAGTTTTTACCCTGGCCCCATACCCCCTTGCCAGCAGGAACTGAATGGACAAACTTAAAGGTTTACTTAATTGTAGTTGAAAGCCTGAAGAATTGCTCCTCTTTCTAATTGGCATACATTTTTTAGAATTGATAAATATCCGGACGAGCACAGTGTAGAAAACCAAAGGAAGGGATAGGAGTGAGATGTGCATATGCTGGCCAAGGCTCGCAGCTAATCAGTAAACAGCACCAACTTTCAACACACGCTGACACACAATCACCATCAAAATTACAAAAGACAGTGTATGGAAATGAAAGATGAATAACAGATTTTGTCTGATGTATTTTCATTTTTTGATTAATTTTCAAACATTTGGAAAAATAACAGTCAAATTTGGGTTAACAGCCCACTGGCTCTTTCTTAGTCATGGAGAGAAAGTTTGTGCAGAACTGGCCATTGTTACAGTGTATGTTGACCAGAACAATGCCCGTTGTAGCAGACACTAACTGCACAGTTTGGAGCACCTGAAAAAAAAAGTAATAAATAAATTGAGTTAGGGTTGTCATTAACTGGTAAATCATGATGATAGCTAATCCATCCATTCCATTCAGTCACACACACACACACACAGAGAATCACGCACACACACACACATAACATACATTATCACCATAACTGCCAATGACAATGGAGTGCATAAGACAAGTGTTTTAGAATCTCTGCTTGATTTATTTGATAAAGGAAATACAGGCACAAAATTAATATTCTGTACAAAGCTTAAATAAATGTTTGCGAACTGCCCAAAAACATGGACAAAACGAATCACAAGACAAAACACATGATTCTTTTTTTCGACGTTTTTTTTGCAGGTCACAAACGTTTTTTAAAGATTTGTTTAGATTTCCGCCTGCAGTCGTCTCACTTTTGCAACTAGATCTAATATTCTATACATTTTCCTACTGGAACTATGCTAGTTTCAGCTGTTCATTCGACATAGGGCCTCAAAAGCGTCGTTGGGGGCACGGTCACGTGACCTAATAAAATTTGATATTTAAGTCGAACAGGAAAGATCTGGTTAAAAAAAATCAACAGAAAATAAGCCTTGAAGTCATACAAACTACACCTGTAACATATCCATGGAATCTAAGCAGCAGTTTTAATTTGGTGTAAAATACAAACACATACTCCTCTCATCAGCACGACCCCACCATTACTCCGGTCTGATGTTTCGGTCGTCAACAAAAAAAAAAGTAATCTTCAAAATATATGACAGTAATATAGTTAAATCGTGATGTAAAACTGACGGAAAAGGTTGCAACTTACCATTCAAAATAGCCGAAACGGCGTGGTTTGAAGACGACTCGTCGATATTCGATAGATTCCGTTTAATATTTACGGGTCGCATGCCGTCTTGTACTTAGCGCCATTTCAATTTTCGTGTCGACGTCGAAGCTGCACCATGGCTTGTTTCATAGTTTTGCGCTCCGCGGCATTTGAACGGACAAACTTAAAATTTTTACTCAAATATAGTTTAACCCTGAAGATTTGCGTGAGTGTAAAAGTATGAATGTCGCTCTTGGTTTTATTCTGGAAATTTTACATGAAACATTTTAAAACGTTTTTTTCACTCTGAATTTTCCATTGAATGCCTTCACTTCGCACACGAGACGTTACGGGGATGACTCTTCTTCCTGTTTAGCATACTATTTTTAGAACTACTAACGGTGCCACCGAGCGCATAGCAGACGACGAAAGGCAGTGATCGGAGCGAGACGTGCGCATGGCAGCCGACGCTGGCGGCTACTCCGTAACAGCGCAAAAACTTTGAACACACGCTTACACACACTCACCACCAAAAATTTAAAAGACAATGTATGGAAATGAAAGATAAATAACGGGTTTTGTCAGGCGTACTTTTATTTCTTGATTTATTAGTAAATATTTGTAGAAATCACACAGTTGAAATGTGGGCCAACAGCACACTGCCCCTTAGTCATACAAAGAAGGTTTAGAGTACCTACTTCAAGTCATGTGACTTGGCGCTTAAGTTTGAATTGATTTCAAACACTTTCTTACAGTCTGCACCGGTGCCTGTTGATTTCTACCCTCTCAAAGAGGCACATTTTACATTCAAGCTGGCCTAAATTACATATAGATAAAGGAAATACAGAACTGCCTTCAGCTGGCGGATCGAGGAAACAGCAGACAGAGAAATTGGAAGATTAAAGGCCCATATCAGTTAACATGATCCATGTGATATTATCACAGATTTCACATTGAAAGTTCCTGTCTCTGCCAAAACTGCAGATCAGCAACTTTGTGATTGCTTATTCAGATGCTGTGTTTGATCGAATGAAAAATAGCATAGGTAGGCACATTCACCATTGATCTGTTAAGGATACTACTGGATCAAATGAAAAGATGTGTAAGTGCATCTTAATACTCTGGTGAATGTCAGTTGCAACAAAAATGCAGGAAAGGAAAATGTTCGCGGGGAAAAAAAAAACAACCAGATGTAGAAACTCATAGAATTGATAATACTTGTGTGGAAATGTCATTTATTTGTATCAGAATTAACTTCAGACTGGATTATGTCATCACACAAAAGGATCTATCAAGGGAATGATATTGGAAGTGTTCAGGCCTGACTTTCGGCCTGATTTGAAGAGAGTGTCTTCTTTCATACTCAGTATTTTTGTTCGAGAGTTGAATGTTGACATAAGACTGTTCTTTGTTTAGCAACATAACCAATGAAATGTCCAGACCATGAAATATGGCCTGGTACACTCGTGGGAACGCTTCCATGGAAGTTCTGCCGTGCCCCATCCAATGGCCGTTCTGCATTGGCATCTGCCAGGGAGCAGTTATGTCCCTTGAGGTCTTAATGGAATGCCCTGCGCATGCCTGCATCCTCTGTGAATACTGCACAGGCTTCAAAGGGTGGTGCAGGATTGCTCCCAGTTGTTTTTTTTTTTCGTCAGTCAAGGATAGTATTTCTCTGGGTGCCACTCACACATTTGGGTTATCTTTTTCTTTTCTTTCTTCTTAGTTAATGGACTTCAGGAACATTGGTTTGCCTGTTACAGGTTGGGAGATGGGGATCAAAGGAATGTGTGTTGGGTAAGTACATTGCCAAAATATTCATTGAATGAAAAAAGAAGCTGATTTTATGAAGGTGGTTCTTTTCTGTTTTATGCGATTTATTGCTTTTTTGAATATTTTTTACATATTTACTCTTGAAAAAAAAAAGTTACTGAATCACTGTTTCGTTTGTGTCATCCATTGATAAATGTTCTGTTCAGTTACGGTAACTGTTCCAACAGTGTCTTCTGTTTATGAATGCAAACAGGAAGTTCACTACCTTTTTTTTTTTTAATTCTTACATTGTGCATGCATACCTCTGATTTATTCATACTACTCTCCCACCCAAATCCATTGCATCATCTTCATAAACAAGTTTGACTAAACATGTCGAATAGTAATGGCAACCAACTTGTTCATCCGTTTTCTCCGCCAGTAAAGTTTGGTCTGAGGTGTGTTGCCGTGGCTATGTCACCTTATTCAGTAATTGCAGACCATGAGGGTCTTGAAGTGGTGTTGCTGTGTAGACCCCACCCCATCGCTGTGCTGTAGATCTTCCGTCTTGAAGGATGTGGTCAGACTGAGTATACCAACACTGAGTGTGAGTAATGTTCATTGGGGCAGCTGTCTCCAGCTACAGAGGGTAGAGGGAAATAGAATGAACTCCAGATACTGAGTTGATTGCGAAATAAACCAGAAATGTTCGAGCAGCCACAGACCAGCTGGCAAATTTGGTGGTGTAGAAGGTTTGTGTGTGGTGTGTGTGTGGTTGTGTATGACACAATCAGTGTATTGTTTGATTTTAATGGATTTTATTATTGACAAATTTCTATGATGATTTAGAAAGAAAAAAAAAAAGAAGAGGAAAGAAAAAGAAAATCTTGAATGTTATTTTTAACACATTTCTTATTGCTAGCAACAAGTTGTTGATTGTGCAAAATTACATCAGTGGACTGCAGTCAGTAAGATGCTAGATGTGACAGTCACTTTTAATTAAGTTTGTTTCTGGGACAGCAGCAGGAGTTAGGACTTCAATGCACAAGAGTACCAGGGAGAAACTAATCCCTGAACTTCCTGTGAAATTTGTATTCCTTTGATCATTCAAAATCCTGGTCAGCTTTACACCACTCAAAAAGCATGCGATGAATGCTGTAACGATGCTTTCAGCGATGCTTCCAACAATGATTTTGGCTATGATTTCAACAAAAATTTTGTTGAAAATAGTGACGGTGGGCACACCTGTTAAAAATCTTTGATGTGTGTTTGTCTCTAAATTTGTGTAGTGGATGGGTTTCTTTTTTTTTTGTAGTTGTTGTTATTTTATGAAACAGATGACGAAAAATAGTTCATTATGTCCAGCAGTATATCCAGCACTGTTTTTTTTTCTTTTTCTTTTTTTCATGTGTGTACAATGTGGCAAAGTTTTAAGCAGGCCCATGCACAGGCAAGTATAAGAGAGGATTTTATCTGACTAAGTTGGTAGTGTTACCAGCAACTGTCAAAATTACTTTGGCTACACTGTTAGGTCAAACTTTCCTTTTTTTTTCCCCAGTTGGGCAGTGTGTAGAAAGGGAGGAGAAGGGGGGGGTGGGGGGCATTGGAGGGAAAAGGATGATCTGCACTGACAGAAGCAGTAACAGAATGGAGGTGTCTGTTTTCAGAGAAAAGCGCAAATTGATCATTCCCCCGCATCTGGCTTATGGTGAAGCTGGTTACCCTCCTGCCATACCAGGAGTGAGTGTGTGTTGTGTTTCATGTGGGTGACAAAGCTAACTTTGAGAGGCTTCTTTTCTGTGTGGATTCAGATTCTTTTAAAGTTAAAATGATTTTAAATGATAATGAAGCTGCTACCACTGGAACTATTTCTCTTGTCTGTTGTGTATATGCAGGTATAGGACACAGAGAAATCCTGTTTCGGTGCAAAGTGAATGATCCAGTTTTTCAAAGGGCAACCGAAAGAGGAAAAAAAAGACTTGTTTGATGTCGTACTTGGGGGTGGAAAATGCTTGTCTTTATCAAATTTGTTTTTCTTTTTAGCAAAATCTACCATAAACCATCAGAATAATTTTGTAGGGTGTGAAATGGGGTACTGTTTTTAGGAAAGTGAACAACAAATTTTTTTATCCCTAATCCCACTAATGTTTTTTTTTTTTTTTTTCAGAATAAAAATCTAGTAGGGAACATAGTGTGATTATAAATATGTCTTCTGTGTTACGATATTGACTGACTGACCATTGTGGTCAGTCAGCCTGCACTGTGTGATGGTGCAGCAGCATTTTCTCTCCAACTCATTCCACTTGGATCGCCAAAGTCATAGTCACTTTGGTGTGAGCTGATCTCAGCATGTTCATACTGACTACGCTGAATGCCGAGTCTCCGTTGTTGACAGAGTGGTGCCGAGGCTACTAAATATCCACGATCATGTTAAATGCTCTGTCTCTGTGTCAGTGTCCGTTGTTCTGCAGGTTAGTGCAAATGGCGCTCTCACAGGAATTAAAGTTCCCACTTGAAGATCCCGGTGTAATCCCAGGTTGTCAGGCTCAAATCTTCCCAAATAGACCAGACCCTTCAAAAGTTGACTGAAAGTGACTGACCAATGGTAGGCTGTCAGATAGGGTAGTTAAAATATTGAAGGCAGATGGACAGTTAAAATATGGAAAGAAGTCAATGAGGGAAAGTTATGTAAAGGTTGGCCAAGCGCCAATACTGTTCCAGTGTTAACTTCAGGATCAACTTGCTGGTACCAGATTCAGATTTACTTTTGATAGCTCCTTTCAGTAGAGGAAAATGGGTATGTACATGACAAATTTGTGGGAAGTACATTACGTTAGGATAAAGTCCATAATCATTGGCTGAATATACAGGTGCAGGAAATATAAACATATTACTTCAGGAAATTTTGGTTTACTATGATTCAGTTGTTGAATTAGGGGGAAAAAAAAAAACCTTTATAGACTGTCACTTTATTTATAAAGCAAAAATGATTCCTAGCAGGTCTTTTAATGTGTGGAAAACATAAGTTGGAATTTTTTCATGTATTCAATTTTTCAGTTTAATTTTCACCTCCAGCATGCTTACATCTCATGCATCGAAAAGTCATGAAAGTAAATGAAACGTTAGAAGAAAACAGAAATGAGTGCAAGAGATGGCGACAGTGTGTGTGCATAGAGTTTCTTTGGGCATGCATTGTGTTCAGGCACATATTTGGGAGCATAATGTGTGTGCATTGCGCAGATACTTGTTGATGTGTCTGTATGAACAAAAAGTAAGGTTAATCATTAAAACAGACTTGAGACTGACTGAAGGAAAAAAGTTGCGTCATTTATGTATGAGAATGATGCTCATGTAAATCACACCTGGTCACCTGCTTCAATCACACGTTACCTGCTTCACCATATACCTTGTACACATTTGATGAAAGTTTGACGAAGAAGATGAACTGAAAATAAATGTATTGAAACAAAAATGTGGACATGAAGCTGCTGAATGCTAATTACACTTGCAGTATGTAACCGTTGTGTTGTCTCGGTATGCTAATTTCAGTGCATTGTCCAAAGAGCAGCAACTCTGCAAACTCTGTTTGGCAAAATTACTGTTTGGGTGTGTGTCCTTCTGTGACAACATGCTGTTACATATGGATAACAATGTGGACAATAACCCCTGACATATCAAAATATTGAGAGAAAAAAAAAAAACATGGAGAGAGGATGAGCTTGTGCCAAGGTGTATCAGTGAACCAGGTATGAAGGAAAATGTGATGGAATAACGTTTGTATGTAATTAACGCAAGATCAGGAATGTAATCCCTTTCAGTGTTAGCTATGCTTTACACAATTTTGGAAGACTGATGACGTTCCCACATATGCACAACACACACGAAGGCATGCACAGGCACCTTTCTAGAAATTTTGTCAGAGTTGTATACAGAGATTGTTGAAATTACTCTCATTTTCTGGTGGACAAGTGCAACAATGGCAGGAGGGTAAACAGGTGTCATGAACTGCACTGTATGAGCATGTTTCTGATAGAGAATGTGTAAGTTGATATGCAAAGTAAGTAAATCAGTAAACCTTGAAGATAACTTTACTCACATCTCTCTGTACAGTGATGCTGAAGAAATTATTAAAACATTGGCAAATGTGCAAGCACTGGTAGACACACACATGCACGCACACACACGCACACATGACACATAGTACAGGCAATGTGCCCAACCCTCCCCTTCCTTCATCCCTCAAGCCCATCTGATGCCACTGCATGTATGTATGTATGTATGTGTGTTTCAGGGGAAGCAACCTTGACCTTTGAAACTGAACTAATTCGGCTGGAAAAGAAACCATTCCGCTTTGACATCATGGGATTTCTGCAGCTTGTCTCTGTTCCTGCATTGGCGGGTTACCTCGTCTACTTCCTGTATAACCGCTACAAAAGGGAAGCATCTGAAGCAAAAGAAATGAAAAAAGAGCAAGAAGAGGAAGTGAAGTTGATAGAGATTTCATTGGAGTTAATGTGTTTGTTGTTGATGTTCTTTTCATACACAAATATTCTATTTTACCTGGGTTTTTTTCTTCTCCTATTTTATTGTTGTTGCTTTTCTTCCATTTCTTTTTGCTTTTTCTAGTACTCAAATGACTAGATGAGTGCCTTAATCCATGTCAGCCTTTCCAGAATTTCCCCGTTTTGAAAATCATTCCAGAAATCCTGACTTTGGTTACAGAGAGCAAACATACCCTTTCACCCATCTTGAGATTCATAGAGTTGCTGAAAAAGAGAAGGTACTGTTTGTCAAAGGGATGGATAAAGTAAAGCAGAATAAAGCCAGTATGATGTCTTGTGGATGTTGACAACTTCAGGTTATGGAAGATAGGTTTTCCTCTTTAGGTCTTTTTCTCTCCCCCCAGCTGCTGCAACAGGGGGTAAAAGTGGTTTCAGCTGAAAGCCCTGCTGTCCATTTCATTCCCTGACTCCCTAATTTTTTTCCTGTGGAAGGTTGTAGCAATGCTTTGGTCAGCTTGGCATGCACACTGTCAAGTAATGCTACAGAAAAAGAGAACGTGGCTGGCAGTCCACTATCTCAGTCTCCATACTTTTTGGGGAGTGGAAACACGGCTGTGTTGTTTTGTTTTTGTCAGGGGCCTGTGCTGGATGTTTGGACCTCTGCTGAAGGGCCGTTAATTCAGCTACAAGTCTCAGTGAATTTGTAACAACAAGGAGTTTGTCTCAGATTCATCACCAGTGTGGATGAGATCAAAGCTAAGGTCATCATGAGAACAGGGTGTGAAAGAGGCATGGAAATGTTTTTATTATCATGTTGGTTTCATTTTGCTACCAGGCTTCTGGATGGTTGGGATCTCAAGGTCAGGTCGTTTTGTGACAGATCTCATAGCAACATAGCTATCGAACACTGTTTTAAGTTGGGAAATGTAGGCCACATGTTCACTTTTTATTCCCCCTTGGCCAGGTCCAGCCTACTATATTCAGCTGCCTCTGTCATGCCCTAAAGCTTCTGGTCCTCTTGTTTCATGAGATCAGTGGCTGATGAGCTAACAAACTTCCTTGTTTCAACTTCCTTGGAGAACTTGGAATCCAGATTCCTCAAAGGTGGTGACTAGACTGGCATTTTTCTCAGTTTTGTAAATGGGATCTTCCGCTGTTCTACTTTCATATGGTCCAGTGATTTCAGTTATAAAATCATTTATTTTGATGAACCTGGGTGGATTAGTATATCTGGTATTATTTCACTCTTCCTGATGATTTCAGGACGATTTTCACCATCTTGATGGTTGGTTGTGCGTTTGTCATACACTCCATCCAGTAAACCCCATTTCTTCGCTCTAGATGTCACAGCTGTTCCAAACAATGATTTGTGGCCTTCTATCATGCTGAATATCATTGCTGGAGCTTCTGAAGGATTGCATTTCCTCTGGCAGTACTTAAAAAGCATGTATGATCTCATGAAGTGCTTGGCTCTGTCTCCATGTTATAGTCCTATAAGAAAGAATGTGATAGGGCGTAGTCCATGATTTCAGTAGTATTATAATACATGTACATCCAAATGTCTACTGGGCCGTAGAGCTGATCAGAAAATATGAACAACAGATGTGTAAGTCTTCCCATTTGAGCCCAGAATGCTATACAAAAAACCCTTTGGGTAGGCGCCGATGGGGATGAAAAATTATGTCTATATTTATGCCTGTGGCAGGATTTGACATGACAACCTCCAAGTTGGCAACACTACTCCTGCTGCATCCAGGCAGCTGGTAGCCCCTTTCTCAGCTCTTCCTGTTTTCTTTTTTCTTCGTTTACTTTGGTTCCTTCCTATGTTCATTCTCGCCCAGATTTTGTGTCACACGCTTACATGTCAACTTGGTGTGTTGGTGTAATTCAGAGTGAGCTATAAATATGCAAAATAGTGCCTTAAAAATTGTGCAGCATGTTTGTGGAGTGGTGGTGAAAGGGAGGTATGAGGGAAGCTTTCATGGAAAGTATGAACTCAGATTTGCTGATAACTGCAGTTTTGTTTTAGTTGTTGCTGAAATTGTAACAAAAGTTTTGAAACTGAAGTCTGTAAAAATGTCACAGTTTGAATTTGAAACAAAAATTGGAACTCTGTAAGATCTCTCTCTCTGTCTCTCTTTCTCTCCATTTGTACCATTTAAATGACAACTTATCCTCAATGTGCTCTGTGTCCTAGACAAAATTCCATCCAAACCAGCTGTCAGAGCTGTACAGTTAGTCTCTTTTAAACAGACATTTGACCAGTGTGTCTTTAGTTAAAATGTGCTTGACTAAGTCTTGTGTTTCATGTGGTAAATAGATGTCAGATTTTTAACATACCAAATTTGGACCCCAACTGCACTTACAGAGCTTTTAACTTTACATCTGTATGCAACGCATGTCATAGTGAAATATGAAATTGTTACATATTTGTAATCTCTGTTACACTGTTGCAATAAACTATTAATTCATTGCATTTTCATGATCTCCATTACATTGTGATGACAGTGCTTTGATGTGTGTGTGTGTGTTTCTCAAATGGTTGTATTCATAATTTTCTGCTGTTTTTTTTTTTTTTTTTCAGATATACTCAACATAAAATGTAAAACCCCACTTCAGATGTTATACACTACAAAGAAGGAAACTGTTCAAATTTACATAGTCATCTGAAAAGATTCAAGTCTTACATGCATTGAAATCAATGGGCACAATGTGGTCTTTGGAGCAGATTTGTCATCAGCTGACCGCACATCCTTGGGTTAGATGCAAGAAAAAAAAGCATCCTTGCAAATGTGACATGAAAAACTACTTCAGTCAGAGCAGATATGGTTCAAGAAGTAGAATAGCTAATCCGGGCGTTTGTGCTGCACATGCAAAGCAGGACATCTCTTGAAAGTGTTCACCTGAGGTTTGGTAGTGGATGTGAATGAACAGTGGGAAAGGGCCAGAAAAGCAAGTCTGTCAGTATTGGAAAAAACTTTGAGAGAACAAGCTTTGCATTGATCCCGAAAGGAGCTGGCGTGAGAGAAATGGAAAAAGACTTGATGTGACCCATGTACAGGACTTCATGTATTCCAGGAGCAACATTGTCCTCCGCCTGATAGAATATCAATCTCACCACTGGGGTCGGAATAGCTCAGTTGGTAGAGCGCCAGACTCGTGATCCTGGGGTTGCGGGTTCGAATTTCAGAACAGGAGGATTTTTCACTCAGAGTTAACTTTGGTTTCGACTCCATTCCCCAGAGAGTCCTTTGAATGAGACTTTAAACCGAGGTTCCATGTGTGAACGCACACACATCTTGCACACATGTAAAATCCCATCACAAACTTTTGGAAGAGAAGGCCAGCTTGTCTGTTGGTATGGATGACATGTTACACATAGCATGCACCTTCCCCAAAGATGGAGTATGGCTGCCTTAATGGCGGATAAAAAAAAAAAAACGGTCATACACACAAAACTCCACTGCCTGTCTTGTACAGGCAGTGTCCGCAGGAGTATCAGCCTGTGTACGCAGACAGAAAGAAAGAATCTCACCACTTTGTGCTCGATGTGACCCTAGTTGGTCATCCAAAGACTACAAACAAAATTCCTGTCCTCAAACTTTGGTACTTTTTGCTTTCCTGGTAATGTGTGGCTGAAGTGGTCTTTTACTTTTTATGCCATGTATTATTTGTGGCAATGTTGATGAAATTTTTGTGCCTTACTGGTATGAGTTGTTATGCATGCGTTTGTGGGCTTGCATGTGAATGTCGATAGGAGTTTCTGTGTGAGCTTGTGTTGTGATAAAGAACAAATGACTTGTCATGAGTGGAGGTTTGGATGCCATTAAACATCTCTAGGTTCTCTGCTATACACTTCACAGTGGTCTTGATGTTTTCTGCTTGTGAGAGATTATGGCCCAGTACTCTAATAACTGTGAGAGCAAGAACTGCTGAAAAGTTGGGAGGCTTTCTATTGCATTCAAATAATAAACAAAGGCACTGGAAAACGTAACTGATACGTTCATAATGAGTAGAAAAAGATGTAGTTTGTCCCTATGTTTTTGAAGCTGTATTGCCTGGCCACAGTGCTATTTTTCCCTTGTCTGTTGGTCTGTACGTATGTTTGTCTTTCAGCAATGTATCGCAGTAACTACAAAATAAGGTTTGACGAAGCTGAGTGGAAAAATCTGAAATAAATGTTAGCGAACCGCCGAGAGAAACATGGACAAACGAGTCACAAGACAAAACACAATGCGTTTCGACCTCTTAGGTCTTCTTCAGGCGAGACAGAAATGAATAAAATAATGAAAATTCACTTAGCTTTGATCGCTTCAGATCGCCTTCAGAGTTCAGCGCAAGGAAAAGGAAAAGTAAAACAAAAACTACATAACCAGTTTTGATGTAACTTGGTAGAAAGATAAAGTGTAGTCCACTGACAACTCCATGAAATTTTAGTGTAGATTCAGTGTGCAGATGGCGGATCAAACACAGATCCAGGATCTGTCCAGTAGATTAGAGTAAGTTTTCCTTTGCACGAAGTTACTGATGCAAGTGTAATAACTATTTAAAAAGGTACATCTTTTTTTTTTTTTTTTTTTGTACATCAAAGTTTTTTGTTTGTTTGCTTGTTTTTGAAGTTGTGATATTTCATATTTTTCATGCTGCATTAGAAAGTAAACTTCATTGGAAGTAACTCATACCATACCACTTATAGCTCTGGCCAAAAGAAAAAGAGATCTGTTTACACTCAGAGGGTATATTCAGGATCCCTACAACTTCCGTGGTTGTTGGTGTTCTCCCTGGTACCTTTTTTGTTGTTTTGTTTATTCCATGACACATTTTTATCATTATTATTATATTATCATTATTGTTGGTGGCAGCTCTGAACAGTTACAGTGAGACTCAAACATAATATGCCCTATAACATGGAAGTGATTTGGTTTTACTCAGAGTGTTAAAGCAGAACTGTGCTTGGTTTGCCCCTTTTCCTTGCAGTTTTCCAAAACCTGATGTATGATTGTGGTTAACCACGGTCACATGTTTGAATGTTTGTAACCAATAAGAATATGTTTTTACACATCATTTTATTCACTTTTAAATATCAAATACAATCCAGTGTTTCATTTGGTTGGTGGGTTGGTTGGATACTTAATTGTTCAATTGACTGATTGTGCTTTCGACAGAGATGCATGTTTGTTTTACTGGCTTACGTTAATGGTAATAGTAATGAACATTATGCATGATAAAGAAATATAAAATTGGTTCAAAGCACCTTATGCTTGTCATTAATGAACAAAATTCACATTTGTACATCTGTATTCTTCAAATACCTAAGGGTTTATTGACATACACAAGTTATTGAAAGAGTGATGACATTTATTTAAAGAACAAAGGAAGAATGACAACACTTATGTAAAGAACAAACGAAAAATCATCTGTTTTATTGATGCACCATTACTTGTTTTAATTAATAGTGGTGTTTTTGTTTGTTTGTTTTTTTTTTTGTTGCTTGCTTGTTTCTTTTTGTTTCGTGGGTTTTTTTTTTGTTTTTTTAAAATTGAAAATGGAGTCTTTGTTGCTGATATTTTGGTCAAATTATGAAGGTGTTGAAGAGTTTATGTGGGTTAATGTGCCATTTCTTGAATGAAATTACTTCAGATTGTCTCAAAATGTTACATGTATGTGAGAGAGTAAATTTGATCACTCTTCATTTGGATTGAGTGTTCTCTATGCATGTTAGTATGTGCACATTTGAACTCTGTCTTGATTGCAAAAGAGTATTTAGCATTCAGGTCTATAACATAATACAACACACACATGGGCTGTCTCATTTATGCATGCAGGCATGCAAATACTTGCACACACACACACACACACAGACAGACACAGAGCATGCACACACATACAATTATAGACGCACACACGCATGAACATACACACACAAACATCGCATTCTGTCATTGGTGGAGGGGGGAAAAGGAACAATTTTACAGATATCCATGTACCAATTTCAACTTGGGCTCCGATACAGGTTACTGATCTTTACAATTTGAACACAGTCATGTTCTGCTGAACTGTTTGTAGTCCATGCCTAATAGTTGGTCAAAGGAACGTTAATTAGTTGTATTTCAACTTATGATCTTTTCTTTCTTCCGGTATGTGGCCACAATCAACAGTCTGATTATTTTGCCACAGAGTAGAAGGTTCCATGAACCGGCTGCCTGACTTTAAAAAAAAAAGAAAAAAAAAAGAAAGGAATCCTTTTCTTTTCTTTTCCTATGTAGGCTTGAAATAGCTCTTCAAGTTGCATGAGTAGATCACAACATTTACTCCAGAACACATTTACACACTCCCTACCCACTTACTGGATCAGAGGGGACGAAAAGTGACGGGCAGGCATCCTAGTGATGGCCCCCACCCCCCCTGCCGCAGCAGCCCTCCTACCAGCACACCCCATACCCACGACCTACCTAACCAAGCACTCTCACATTCATACAGGGCAGTTTGTGTTTGTTTTTTAATCTTACTCCTGAAGTTTCGCAGCAGCGAGACTTCAAGAGTGTCAGCACTGAGGTGGGAGGTGACTCTCTTTTTAAGACTGTCAGGGGAGTCTGCCTCTACAATGTGTGCTGGGAGTTCATCCCACTCACGGATGGCTCGGGGAAGAATGAGAAGAGCCTGTATTGCTGTTTATGATTTACCAAGCATTTAAACTGCTCCTCATTGCAGTCTAATAGTTAGCCAAAGGAATGTTAATCAGTTGTATTGCAACTTATGATGCTCCTTCTTGCAGCCTGATAGTCAAAGGAATGTTAATCAGTTGTATTACGACACTCCTCTTGTACTCTCTTCGCACTCCTCACCTCTCGTGTCTGTCAGTGAGTCCATCCACAACTTTCCAATAGCAGTATCACTTCCCTCACTCCACCAAAGCCTGTGCGACTTGTGAAGGAAGATGTCAAAACTGGGATGAAGGGGGAGATACAGAAAGAGAGAGACCAGGTGACTGGAAAATTTAGTACACTACTTAAAGTTGTTCACAATAGTTCCTATGTAATGATTGAACGTTGACCCTCATCTTGGGTGATAGGACAGCAGATATCTGCATTCAATGGGGGGAGGGGGAGGGAGGAAAAACTATTCCAGGATATTAAATGAAAAAACTGTTCAAGATCATCAGAAACATTGAAGGAAAATCATAAAACAGTCCTCTATTGCTATCCTTGTGAAAGTCTTTTTTTTTTCTTGTTCATTTTATGTTGTTTTTCTTTGTGTGTAAGTGTTTGTGTGAGTGTGTGTGTGAGAGAGAGAGACATATTGTATGAACAAAATATGTTGTTATGTATTCTTCTGAGAGCAAAAATGGATTCTCTCTTTTCCACGTTTAAGATGTTCAAGCCTTGGTTACCAGAATATTATATTTGTACTGTATTTCAAATCATCTTTTAGGCCATTGCTAATATTGGGAAGGGTTTTTTTTTTTTTCAGGGCAGTACTTTGAACTCGGTAGTTTCATGCTGTGAAAAGTATCAGCAAAGCCAGAGTAAGTTTCACCTTGTCTTCATAGACTTCAAGAAGGCATTTGATGGAGTCTGATAGGAGGCGCTATTGGGCACAGTGAAGAAATTTAGCATCAGGCAAATGCTATTCAACAGCATCCAGCAGCTCCAATCCGATTACTCGGCGCAATGCTCATATAGAGTGCTATTGGAGAGTGATTCCATAATTCTGGGGGAGGTTGTAAGGGTTGCTTACAGTACTATATCTCACAGTTTTCAACACATTTATGGAAATCATTATGACTGATGCATTTTAAATCTCAGCATTGGCAGAAGAACAATCGCAATCCTCCAATTGCAAATGACATTGATGGCTTAGTAGGTAGAAAACAAGAACTCCCCAAACTGTGTTCAGTCTGGATGAAATATTAAGGAGCTACAGCATGGAAATCAGTGTTGAGGAAACCTAGCTGGCTTTCAGTACTGATGTACTGTTCAGGGACAGAAGCTGAAACTGTTGACTTACCTTGGATCATCAGTAGCAATGAAGAATCCAAACCAGATCGCCATTCAAGGGCAGCAAAGACAACATCAACCCTTTCCCAACGAGACAGAACCTGTATGGAAGAAGAATAACATCTCCGGAAAATACAAGGTCATACTCCTGTGTGCTCTGGTATTTTCCATCTTTCTGTATGCAAAGAAGACATGGCCTCTCAACGGCAGATCTGGACAGAAGCTAGAATACAGGCCACAGAAGTGATATACGTTTCAGCAAAATACTAAACATCAGATATACTGATCACACCTTCTTCTTCTGCGTATGCAGGCTGATACTCCTGCGGACACTCCCTGTACAGACAGGCAAGTATTAATCCCATTAAGGCAGCCATACTCCATCTCTGGGGAAGGTGCATGCTATGTGTAACATATCATCCATACCAATGGCCAAACTGAGCTTCTCTTCTGAAAGTTGGTGATGGGATTTTACGTGTGTGCAAGATGTTAAGTGTGCATTCACACACGGAACCTGGGTTTATAGTCTCATTCGAAGGACTGTATGGGAAATGGAGTCAGAACCAATGTTAACTCCAAGGGACTGATCACACCACCAATGAACAAATGCTTCAAACCATCAAGCACTTCATGAAGATCTGACATCAGCTGAAAAAGGAAAACTACGGAGAGGAAGGCAAAAAAAAAAGAAAAAAAAAGAGGAACACGGTGAACTCATAACGTTAAATTTCCCAAATCAGACGAAGTGTTTGATGGCGACATGGGTAAGATATCCATCTGAACAGGCAACACCTTCAGACGCCCACCCACCCAGAAGATGCTGGGGGTTTTTTTTTTTTTTTTTTTTTCCCCACATACACAGGCTGATACTCCTCTGGACACTCCCAGTATAGACAGGCAAGGATTAATCCCATCTATCCAACAAAGGGAGTGGAGTTTTGTGTGTATGACTGTTCTTTATCCCTCCTTTAAAGGCAGCCATACTCCAGCTTCAGGGAAGGTGCATGCTATGTGTAACGTGTCATCCATACCAACGACCAAACAGCCTTCTCCTCCAAACGTTAGTGATGGGATTTTACATGTATGCAACATGTTATGCGTGTGTTCCACACACGGAACCTCGGTTTTACAGTCTCTCGAGGGACTGTATGGGAATGGAGTCAGAATCAATGTTAACTCCGGAGGGGAAAAAATCCCCCAGTACTGATATGGCCCGGCGGAGATTCGAACCCGCAACCCCAAGATTACAATTCCAGCGCTTTACCACTGAGCTATTCCGGTCCCAGATGCTGGTTTGAATCCCGGCAGCACCAGGGGAAATTTTCTGACAAGAAAAGGGCATCTTGGAGTGGACAATGGATATGGCCTGGCCCCTTAGAGCATAAAAAATTGAGGGCTGGAACACTTCTCTGAGGGGTTTTCTTCTCTAAAGACCAGCTGCTGTCTAGCTTTACCAAAGAAGTCATATTTATTCAAGATAGTTCACACAATAATACGTAAGAAAAGGAGAAGAGAGAGATTATACAACATATTGGTCATAATTGCATCACCAATTTACAATCTGCAGACAATGGGTACAAATTAACGGACAGGGAGAGAGAGAGAGAAAAGGAGAGTATATGAGGCTAGGCGAGTGTATTATTAAAGATGACATATTTTGATTTTGTAAGACTGTACAATCCCCACTGGGACTGTGTTGGGCAACATCATAACAGTTCGAGAGGCCTACTGTCATACCGATAATAATATAATGTACAAAGTCAGCATCCCATTCATGATTCAGTCTGGGTCTGCCAACCTAGGCTGATACGGGAGCCATCTGGAAGCAAAATCTCCATCCATACATACAGAAACACTGTATATCTGTATATTTATATTTCAAGCTCTCCTTACAGTTACTTCCTACACCACTCCATCTTCAGGTCAATTGACCATCGGTCTGATAATATCGGTTCTTGGGCTGTCTTCACTGGTTGGGCCGGATATAGATGGTCAGTCCGATTGTGGCAACACACATCCGAGGGACAGTAGGACCACCTGAAGGATGCAGAAGACAGGGTGTGGACGTTGATGCCTCCTTGTGTTTCCGGATTCATGTAACCTGCTCCCTCTGACTGTTCTAATAGGAGATGAAGGCCTTCTTTGTCAGGGCGCAACAGCTGATTCCTTTCACGACACAAAGCTCAAGCTCTGCCTTGGGAATACTGCTATACTTCAGCAGTCTTTAATATCAGTCCTTGTATTACTTCTTTCTCCTGACTCTTCAATTTCTCCCTAGAGAAATACACTGGCTTAGGTTAAAGGTACCATAACCGAATGGCCGTAGAGCACTGAATCGTCAGAGCTTATTTGGGTTTGGGGCATGACACTGTTAATGAAAGGCGGAACCCATCCTTCTTCCACCACCTTAACTTTCCCAAAAGTGAATCAGGTAATTATTTTATTGCTGGGTGGACAGAGAAGTTTTCAAGTCATAAAGATCGTGCTCCACGATTGATTTGCAATCACTGCTGTCGGCTACACAGGCAGACGCTCTTGGCCTTCAACCACAGGCTTTTCTAAACCAGTCTTCTGTTGATAAAGAATAACATACAAAGTTGTGCATCACTGTTTCCATGTAAATTATGGAAGCGTATCAGTGTCTCTGACTTTCTTTCATTTCATTTTTTTTTTTTTTTTTTTTTTTTTGGTCCTAATTTGCACACCATCAAGATATCTCAGAACTGTTTGTACGTCTGCTGACAGCATATTTACTGTCCAAAAGTTCTCTAGTAAGAAACGCAAAAGAAGAGCATTCAGTTCTATTGTCGTTAGACTACAACACTTCTTCTGTCTACACCCGTCACTGTTCACTACTTTCATGTGTGTGTGTGTGTGTGTGTGTGGGGGGGGTAATCAAAAACAGTCATACACGTAACGTTCTCATCCTCAGCTGATGCATTGCTATTGCTATTGACGGTGAGATTAACGTCCTATCGGCCTGTGGCCCTTAAGGACAAGGTTCCTGCAGACATATGTCTACATATTTGTGGCAACTGCTGTCATCTGGCAGTGGTAGGTAGGTTTCAATGGGGGTCGTCGTATTCGTCTCCCAGAGCTCGTGTTGGCTCAATTCTGGTCGTTATCCTCTTGAATGCTGGTTCAAGTTTGGTGAAATTGGTCTTGAACGTTGGTTCACTTTTAAGTTGTTGATCGACCGACGATGGGCGTCGGTGTGTGTTGCCTGCTGTCCCCCAAACAACTCATCATCAGGCTGTCTTCAGGGCCACCGGGCGGCCTTCTTCATGCTCGGGTGGCGATGGTCCTGTGCCGCGTGAGGCCGCCTCAAGGAGGAAGCAGGACGAAAGTCGCTGGAGCGCTGCACGAGCCCCTAAAATTCGGCGGCGCTCGCTGACTGCGGCCGAGAGGGCAATTTTTCAGCCCAACCCCTAAGGAGTGCCCCCGTGTCTGCCACCCCTCAAAACAGCACGGTATCCGCCAGGCCACGGTAGTCGCAGTCAGGCAGCGCTCCTTCGCCAATCGCCCCACATCTCCAAGAGCCGTCCCCCGGCGACACAGGCTAGACCCGCCGTCACCCACATGGCTGGAAGGTTGTCTGCGCCGCCCGACACTGATCTCTCACATCAGTGTCCCTCAAAGGAGAGCTGCCACCTCTCCCCTGGCGTCCACTGCTATGCCACACTCGCAGTGGACTGGGCTGATGCATTTGTACCATAGTGTTTATGTACTTCGGCTGTTTGGATGATCACTGAAGTCTTTTAGCCAGGTGTGCAACAACAAAAACAACAACAACAACAACAACAACAACAACACAAACTACTTTCATACTTAAGAATAAATCTTGACACATATGTTTTGAAGCAGATTTTAACAAAGGTCACTTCATTCTAGACTCCCACTTCTTTTGTTTTCAAATATGATTTTGCAGATCACGTGAATGGTTGAGAATGCGTGTGTTCTTGTACATATGTGTGTGTGTGTGTGTGTGTGTGTGTGTGTGTGTGTGTGTGTGTGTGTGTGTGTGCGTGTGTGTGTGCATGCGTGCATGCGTGTGATGTGTGGTGTGGTGTGGTGTGATGTAATGTGTGTGTGTAAATAAGGATGGAATGATGGAAAGGGCATGCATTTCTGTGTATCTGTCCTTGTGTGCAAAGCGAGGGGAAATGAAGGGGGGGGGGGGGGGGGGGGGGGGGGGGGGGGGGGGGGGGGGGGGGGGGGGGGTGCGTGGGGAGAGGGAGAAGGGGGGCGGGGTTGGAATAGGATGGACAAGGCAGATAGGCAGGGAGGGTGAAAGAACGGGGGGGGGGGGGGGGGGGGGGGGGGGGGGGGGGGGGTGACGGAGGAAGGGGGGCAGAGGAAGGGGGAACTCACCTCTGAACACTTTCCGCTGGTTTCCAAAGTCACAGTGTCTTCGACATGCTTTAAAGGTATACCAGCATATCAGATGGCCACGATGCTCTGAGTTTACTTTAATTTTTTTTTTTTTTTTTTTAAAGAAACATTAATTGTTTCACGGCATGACTATTTCGTTCCAGTACAAAGTATTCCGATGGGTCGAAACTGACGGTCACAAAGAGCCACGTCAGAAAGGTAGGGCGGATGGTTCAAAATTTACACGATTCATTCCTCTATGAAGACCACGGAGATCCTGAGTGTGGTGGCACTGCCATTATCATGACAGAGAAAGGCTTTCACTGGACGCTGATGTTGGACGCTTTAATTTATCACACCCAGTGAGACATTATACGACGATCTTGCAGTGAGTGTTGACTTCTACGACTGACTGTCAAACATAAATGAGCTCCATATGCTAAAGAAAATTGATCGAACATACCAGATCCACACAAAAGCTGGTCGAAATAGAGACAGTCTACTTGAAAATTGATCGAATGATAGTTAGACTAGTTCAGAATTGGTCGAAATGTGCCTCGTCTACTTGAAAATTAGTCAACACATACTTCATCTGCATACAAATAGGTCGAAATGTATCTAATCTAATCTACTGGAAATTAGTTGATACATAGCTCTTCTCCTTAACAATAAAAAAGAAATTGCTCAAAAATAGCATAGCTCGTCTCCATCCGTTTGGAAAATTAATTAGCACATAACTCATCTGCTTATTAATAGCTCAAACTGTACTTCAGCTACTACTTTAAAATTAGTGAACACATAGCTCATTTGCTTCAAAATTGGTCGTAAACCATTTCAATTATCTTCAGAGCACAGTACGTTGGACCAATGTACAGCAGCTCAGAGACAAAAAAACAACAAAACAAACAAAAAAAAACAAAAACCAACACACACACACACACACACACACACACACACACACACACACACACAGATACTGTTCAAGCGAGACAACTTCTGAAGCTAGCGACCAGGATTTAGGTCACCTGTTTAGTCTACCCTTGGTACGGTTCTGCTCAGCAAGTAACTCGGCCATAGTGACTCAGATTATGCGCTTCAAAGCGGTGCCTCAACCTGGATACCATGTGTGTGTGTGTGTGTGTGTGTGTGTGTGTGTGTGTGTGTGTGTGTGTGTGTGTGTGTGTGTGAGAGATAGAGAGAGAGAGAGAGAGAGAGAGAGAGAGAGAGAGTTTATGCGCGTTTGCTATAGTTGAGAATCACAAAAAAAAAACATTTCTTTCAGTATCATTTTCGATAGAACTAAAGGCATGTATACGTGTGTGTGTGTGTGTGTGTGTGTGTGTGTGTGTGTGCTGTCGCCACTCGCCTGTTTACAGGTACTAGGCTTACAGTAGGCAACAAACATATCCCTCTCCCTCTCTCTCTCGGATTTCCTCTCACCTTCACAAATATTGAATACACGAGCGTACAACAAAAGGTTGAAAATTTTTTTTTTCTTCAAAATCAAGACTAAAAACGATAGTTATTAAGTTGCACCAACACAGTGTGTGTGTGTGTGTGTGTGTGTGTGTGTGTGTGTGTGCACGCGCGCGCGTGAGTGTGTATGTGTATTACCAGTAAGGCCTATAGTATCACACACACACACACACACACACACACACACACACACACAATCAGACTCTAGGCACTACTACCTCAGTAGGTCATCACCCCGAATCCATCTTTCAATACAATTGTTTTCACACATTGTGATTGGGCTATCCATACCCCCCCCCCCCCCCCTCTCTCTCTCTCTCTCTCCCTCACACACATGCGCGCGCGCGCACACACACACACCGAAGGCTGAAAAGGTACGAGCTTTGGCGCAGATGTGCCTACGAATTCTTGGGAACTACTTTAGATCAACTTAACTGTCATTCAGTGCCTATCTTGTGCCGAATTTGGTGAAAATAAGTGATTGCTCGTTCATTTTCGTTGTCTTGAGTGTTTTGTAGCTTGCCTGAAGAAGACCTATGAGATCCGAAACACGTCGTGTTTTTGTCTCGTGGTTCGTTGTCCACGGCTTTTTTTTGTTTGTTTGTTTGTTTTGTTTTTGTTTTTGTTTTTTGTCTTGGCGGTGTGTTATCACTAACATTTCAAATTTTGATTACATTTCCGCCTGCAGTCGCCTCTCTTTGCAACCAAATCTGTTTTGCTTTGGCTCGTGTTCGCTCGATGTTGAGCTTGATATACATAGAAACAGCGCGTTGAAAACATCGGATAACTAAATAAGATAAATAAAACAAACGTTGCACTCCTTGTGAAAAGTGATTCCATTGTTCTCTTTTCTTCTTAGTGTCCTATCTGGAGCAGTATATTGCCGCACAGCAAGGCACGTTCTCTCTCTCTCTCACTGGCCGAAACCAGCAGTGGGTAGACTTACTAGGGGAAATAACTGCGCGCAGCGGCTTCAGCTCTTCCTACTGCGAGAGCGTCGAGTGGCGCTATCCCTTGTTGTTGTTGTTGTTGTTTGTTGTCGCACCCTGGCTAAAAGACTCCAGGGATCATCCGAACAGCCGAAGCACTTGAACACTATGGTACAAATGAATCAGCTAGGGATGAGAACATTACGTGTGTGACCGTTTTTTTGATTACCCTGCCACGTGGGCAGCCACACTCTGACTTCGGGGGATTTGGGAGACTGATAATGTTATGCTAGGAGCTTGTCACGACTGAAGACAATCCACCGCATGACTATGCAGAGCATAACAACATTTTGATGTAGCCTTGGTGTTCTAGCCTATGTCAATTGGTCTGACACAGCCTTAAGCCAAGGCGAATCCCTTTCTTTTTAAAATCCGTGACTGCAGCTGCCAACATCCGACAGAACGTTTCGTCGGGGAATCGACGCTAAATTCAACATTTCTGAACGGGCTTGAGTCCATTCTGTGGAAGGCCTTTGGCCTTTCGTCTCTTTGCTCTCCTGCTTGATTTGTCGCGAGATAGGAAGACAGACCAGTTTCTTCTGGATCGCTGCATACCATTCTTTTAGGTGTGCCAGCTAAAAGTTCGCATCCCTCAGCTGTTTCATGAAGATTGAAACGTTACTTAAAAGTCATAATACAAATAAACACACGAAACAGAGTGTATAGCAACATTCATTCGATATGCAAAGCAAGACGGGCATGAGAATTTTATATGAACGTATCTTTATCAGAAGTCACAAATAAGACAAATGTGTATTTTGTATTGAATAAGCATTGCTCTACACCCTGTCTATCTACTTGTATATCGGCTTATACTTTGTGAATTACATATAATTATGAGCAATTTTCATAGCTTTCGCAGAAAGCGTAGTGTACTTGTTCTAAAGTAAAAGATCTTTAAAGCTAGGCGGATTTTTTTTTTTTTTATGCTGAATCCATCAGCTCACCTGGGAAACTAAGCTTAATTGTTTAAGAATCTCTGATTGACTACATATGACTGACCACAAAACAAGGGAATCTCATATGGTCATCTTGAAATTCCATATATAAAAAACACACCTCTTGGCAAGTGTCATCTTCGCTGGGCTCATTGCTTTAAAGTCACATGCTTTTTTCATGTCCCGCAATCATACACACGACTGCTAAGCTGACATCACGTTCCCATCATGTCCTGTATCTAAACAGCGGATATTCCCCAATTTGACCTCACATGTCTGTGTTAAAAAAACAAAACAAAAGAAAACAAAACAAAAAACAAAACAAAACAAAACAAAAAAAAAAAAACAAACAAAAAAAAAACCACCCACTGAGTTGAAAACTTCCTAAATATATAACATTTTTGAAGATTTTTGCACACACACACACACACACACACACACACACACACACACGTGCGCGCGCGTTCACACACACACACACACACACACACACACACACACACACACACACACACACACACACACACACGCTGGTGTGATCTGCGCCTGTAGTTTATGCAATAAAGGTATCTAAGCAAAATGGATTGACACAATTTGTTGCAAATCGCTTCCTATAGATGACCGTATTTCTGGACATAGAGTTGTATCTTTTAGACTGTCATTGTACAGTTTTAGTTAGTATCTGCGACGATTCTAACGCTTGTAATTATATTCCAGTGTTTTGAATATCTTTCTGAACATCATGAACGGAATAATGCCTTCTGATGTAATTATTTTCTTACCCCCCCCCCCCCCCCCCCCCCCCTAAAACATGTAACACAGTTGCTGTTGCGGTTCAATTTGATGATCAGGTGAATTAAGTAGAAAGATCCAAGCAAATAAGTTTGGATTGTACTAAAGACTTTAGTACTACTACTCTGTGGTCTTTTCAACATGTCTGGAGTAATACAAGAAATTTGTGCTTTCAAGAACCACAACTAAGATTACAACAGCGCTATAATGACGTTTGTCTTCTTCTGTAACATCACGAAAAGGACAAGACTTTGCTTATAAGAGAGAGAGAGAGAGAGAGAGAGAGAGAGAGAGAAAGGGGTAGGTGTGTGTGTGTGTGTGTGGGGGGGGGGGGGGGGGGGGGGGGGGGGGTTTTGTTGTTGTTGTTTTCATCACAGCCAAGTCGGTACACAGTCAGCCAACACAGAGCCCCGCCAGGCTATCATCACTTTGTGGTTGGCTGAATTTGTGTGTATATGTCTTTCCTTTTTTTTTTTTTTCAATCCATTTTCAACCCCCATTTTACTACTATTCATGATATTATGCTTTCTATTTTTCCTTATTAACTTCTTTTTTCACTGTTGCTGTTATTACTGGTGTTGTTGTTATCGTTATTTTCATTGTTCATGTTGTTGTTTGCATGTTCATCCCAGTCAATACTATATCCATCACTGTTATTTTGATTTTCACCATTGTCATCATCATCTCCATTACCATTTTGACGATTGTTGCCGATGTTGTAAACAATGATTATTACCATTTTCGTTATTATCATTGAGAAATATTAGACCTAAGCATGTCATCTTCAGAATTGTCATTCCGCTCATATAATCAAATGTACGCGCGTGCATCCCCCCCCCCCCCCCCCCCCCCCCCCCCCCCCACACACATACACACACGCACATGCACATGCACACTCGTGACCCGCGCACACCGATACACTGTGGCACACAGGTCCACTCGCTCACGCACGCCCATACACACATGCATGCTCATGCGCGCTCGCGCGCGCGCACGCACCCCCCCCCCCCCCCCCCCCCCCCCCGCCACACACACATGCCGTGCACACGCACGCAAACACACTCGTACAACCGCATTTGTGGCGCAGACGTAGTTAGGTGGGTACGCCTACCGAGGATCTGAACAACACATTGGGCCAATGCACAGGTGAGGCATATCTTGTATCCTTTCATCATAGCAGTTGATTTATATATCCATCAGTAGTTGAAATCCTGCGCTCTCAGCTGAAGTCTCATAGCTTACCGAGCACCAAATAAGCCCCGACCGGCTCTTACCCAGAGTTGAGTTTGCTGCGGACTCAGTTGGGAAGACTGGGACCACACAGTCGAGTTTCATCCCCTTAATGGATGCGTTTTCTGAGAGTGTTGCTCAAATTTCCTGACCAACACTGCAGGTGTCTGTATCTCTCCGGCCTGGTTGACGCCGGGATATATTATGAAAGGAAGCGTAGAGTACAGCCCTGTCATGTAGTCTCAGACCGAAATGGAAATCCGTAGCATCATCATAATCATCCTCATCCTCATTCTCATCCATCAGCATGAAAAAAAAAAGTCTCAAATTCTGTGGCCCTTCATGCCCTGCTCTCATGGTGACCTCAGTTCGATGTCCTCTCCCACGTCTGTGGCCTTGGTTTGGTTCCGTCGGGGTCACCGGTATCGGCGAATCCTTGGGGGCTGTCGTTGGACGGACGTGGTGGCGCCCTCCGGAGGGAGAGTTCACTCGCGCCGGCTCCGCGACTAAGCAATTATTGTCGTCAGTAGGGGGCTTAGTAGGTGGTGTCCTGCGTATGTTAGATCAGAACAGGCGCCACTGAACACCACTGAAGTGACTCGGCAGCAGTGCAGTGTCTCCTCCGGTGGGTTGCCTCTTGACGACTTGACATTGACTGCTGCCTGTGGATTGCCGGTGCTGGGGCTGCGGCGTGGCCGACCGGGCTGTAGCTGTTGACAGTGTGTCGGAATGAGCGGCGTGGGTGCACTGCCTCTGAGGTGAACGTAGCCTACAGTTTCACTATTCACAAAATTACTGATATAAATCACATTCCTTTTACGGTAGCTAACCTACTGATATTTTTCAGGTAGGTAAGACTGAGCCGTACTTTGGGCGTCACGCTATTCCGTTCCGTATAAGATCAAAAGTTAACAAAAAAAAAATGAGCCCCCTCCCCTTTTCTTTGCACCACCCTCCCCCCCCCCCCCTCCTCATCACTCGCTCCTCCCCCGCCTGTCTGCCCTGCCTCAGTCGAAAAAAAAAAAAAAAAGCCGTATGAGCAAATGAATACTGCGTTGGGCAGTGTGTCATCTGGTCAAAACAGTGATTTGAAATGGAAAAGAAATCAATTGCTTAGAAAACTTTCTTTTTACGGAATCAGAATTACAGACATGCCCGTGTACACTCAGAAATTAATGTTGTTAAATGTATTTGCTTTTTTTGTAGCATAATGTTGGACATCTCATAAGTACACACAGACTACCCTGAAATTCCCGGCACTCTCCTTCTCTCCTGATAATGGAATATATCGCGATCCATTGATCGTTGCTTATGTTCGACCTGCTGGCCTCTGACCCCCCCGTCTCTCGGCCACCAGCGAAGTCTGCACGCGCCAGCCTCCCGTCTCTCTGATGTGATGCTTCGCGGAGACGGCCAGCAGCCTCGTTCCCGACTCCGTTTTGCTCATTTCCGCAAGCAGCGATTGATTGGCATATTATGATACTAGATTTATCCTTGCAAAATGGCCTTTGGTTTGCCTAAATGAAAATGTCCTGGCTTGCATACGGTGTTGCGGATTTAACAGGCCCGGCTGTGATAGCCCTGGGGTGAACTCCGGGCCGCCAATCTGTGAAGTGTCGTCTGTGGCAGAGGAAGCAGACGGACTTGCGATGGCTGAGGACAGCGAGGCAGGCGAAAGTCCAAGTGGATCGCCAGTTCCCCCCGATCATGGTCATGGGCATTTTTTCGTCAAGAAAACCTTCCACAAACCAACCTATTGTCAAACCACCTTATTGTCACCACTGCACGGATATTCTTTGGGGGCTGATAGGCGTTGGTTATGTGTGTGAAGGTAAGCTTAGAAGCTTCAGATTTGTTTTTGTTTTTCGTTCTCCCTTCTTATCCCCCTTCAGCATTTAGATGCCGTTCTCAGAGACACTCCAACCACTGAGCCCTGTTGTGTTTCACGTGCAACAGTATGCCTTGATGGTCATTAGAATTGATTGATCGTTTGATGTTTGAAGCTAGTGATTGAGTGATATGGACGCTGCATTACTTGGTGCGTGCATTTGGGAAAGGGGCTGATTGAATGGCGTGTTGAAGCGCGGATGGCGTCTTGATGGGGATCCATATTGGTAGGGTACAAAGCGCACAGTGGCGAGCGGCAGCAGAATCAGTCCCACGTCAGGCAGGCAGGGCGAGGTGTGTGTGTGCCGGCGACTGCTGTCTGGACAAGAGCGCGGCTGGAAAGAGAGGGCCGAGAGAAAAACGCTATGCTGCCCTCCGGCGGCTGCTCTCAGAGCCCCCGCACAGCGGAGGGAGCAGGGGTCTGAAGGGGGCGGTTGGGTAGGGAAGGGAGGGGCGGAACAGCACAGCTACAGCAGTGAGGTATCAGAGAGGCTGCCCAGGCCCAAATCAATAAAAGAGACCGTGCTTCCATTTTACCATAGTTTACCATCACGGCCAACGCAACCACCACTGCTGCAACCACGTCACAGCTACAACCACTTGTCTGTTCGAATTGTAGATGTAAACTGTAGAGTTTACTATGCAAATTTTAAGTCATTTGCTCAAAATAAACAAACACAGACAGTCAATTGAATTGTGTGTCGAGAATCAGAATTTAGTATTCATTCAGTCCGTGGTGGTGGAATCGGTATATGATGATCACAAAATCTATCTCTTTTAATACTCACGTCAGTCCTTATGTTCACATGCTGGATACTGATATATATATTTAAGGTTTTACTTTGAATCATGCGATTGCTGTACATTATAATGTATGTATATTGAATGGTAATCAGAATAGTGAAAGATCCGATATGGGAGATGAGACAAATCATAATTTATGCTTATCATGTTTTAAAGAAAATGGGATTTGGATATATGCAGAATGAAGTGTATAATTAAAAGAAAGAGACATTATATATTACAATTTAACAAAAGTATTTCGATAGAATGTTTTTCTCATGTATAATGGATTCTCTGGGTTGTGATGGTTGTGACTAATGTGAGTGATAACTGTTAGTATTAAATGCTAGTAGGTGTGATAATAGAAGCAACAAATTGTAAGATTCATTTTATTTTTCTTAGTAACCCCCCCCCCCCCCCCCCCCCCTGAATTTCATAATCTGGCATGCAGCAAAAGTGATTATAGGTTATGAATGTCATTTTTGCATGGATGGAATTGTCATATATGACCTTTCTAGTAAGACATTATAAAGAAAAATAATAGGGTAGCAGTGAGTAGACTGAAGAAGTGAAAGCACATGCTCCATTTCTGTTACTCAGGAACTGCTCATACTCACTCCCCCCTCTCTCTCTGTCTCTCTCTGTCCCTCTCTCTCTCTCTCTCTCTCTCTCTCTCTCTCTCTCTCTCTCACACACACACACACACATACACCCTCTTTCTCCTTTCTCTCCCCCCCTTCCCCCTCATACATACATATACACATATATTCAGAAACATACACACACACACACACAGACAGACAGACACACACACACACACACACAGAGGCCTCGGCCCCATATGAAGTTGTATGTGAACAATAGTTTATGATAAAATAAAAAAGCTAAAGGAACTATCTTAAAATGATTACAACAATTACTTCTGGTGAGGGGGAGGGGGGGGGGGGGGGGGGGGAGACAGAGAGAGAGAGAGAGAGTTTACTGCTGTGAGAATTGGAGAGTAAGATTGCTACAGTACTGTTGTACTTGGCACAGGAGATGTTACTTGGTTTCCATACTGTCCATTTGCTCTCTCTCTCTCTCTCCACCCCCCCCCCCCCCCCCCCCCCCCCCCCCCCCCACTTTTTTTCCCAACCAGAACCACTTACTTACTACTATCAGACTGACAAGAAACAAGATTAACAAATCTTCTTCATTCTCTTTTTCTTAAACTCCTCATGTTTACTACAAGTTGGAGACACCTTCACACATAGTGGTCAAGTGGCAGAACAGGCCTGCAGTATAGTGGACCAGTGGCCTATAGACAAATGGCATCTAGAGGGGGACGTGTGACACAGGAGGGCTGTGGCCTATAGACAAATGGCATCTAGAGGGGGACCTGTGACACAGGCCTGTGGCCTACAGACAAATGGCATCTAGAGGGGTATCTGTGACATAGGAGGCCTGTGGCCTACAGACAAATGGCATCTAGAGGGGGACGTGTGACACAGGAGGGCTGTGGCCTATAGACAAATAGCATCTAGAGGGGGACGTGTGACACAGGCCTGTGGCCTACAGACAAATGGCATCTAGAGGGGTATCTGTGACACAGGAGGCCTGTGGCCTACAAATGGGCATCTAGAGGGGAACCTGTGACACAGGAGGCTTGTTGCCTACAGACAAGTGGCATCTTGAGGGGGACCTGTGACACAGGAGGCCTGTTGCCTACAGACAAGTGGCATCTTGAGGGGGACCTGTGACACAGGAGGCCTCTGGCCTACAGAAAAAATGGCATCTAGAGGGGGACCTGTGACACAGGAGGTCTGTGACCTACAAATGGCATCTAGAGGGGGACCTGTGACACAGGAGGCCTGTGACACAGGAGGGGACTGTGACACAGGAGGCCTGCGGCCTACAAATAGCATCTAGAGGGGGACCTGTGACACAGGAGGCCTGTGGCCTACGCACAGATGGCATCTAGAGGGGTACCTGTGACACATGAGGCCTGTGGCCTACAAATGGCATTTAGAGGGGGACCTATGACACAGGAGGCCTGTGGCCTACACACAAGTGGCATCTAGAGGGGGACCTGTGACACACGAGGCCTGTGGCCTACAGACAGATGGCATCTAAAGGGGGACCCTCGACACAGGAAGGCTGTGGCATTGAAAATATATGGCATGGTGGACCTCTGACAGAGGAGGCTTTGGCACAGCGGGCCCATGGCTTAGCGGGCCTGTACCAAAGCAGGCCTGTGACATGGTGGACGTGTGACAGAGGAGGCCTGTAGCATAGCAGGTGCATGGCATAGTGGACATGTGATAGGGAAGGCCTGTGACTAAAGAGGCCTATGGCATGGTGGGCATAGCAGGTGTGTGTCATATTGGACATACGGCAAAGGAGACTAGTGACAAAGAAGGTGTATGGCATAGTGGACCTATGACCTTAGGCCTGTGACAAAGTAGCTCTGTGGCATAGTGAACTTGTGACAAAGCAGGCTTCTGGCATTGCGGGCTTGCATTAAAGCCTCCTCCTGTGCTTATACACTATCTGTTAGGGTTGTGGCATAGCAGGCATTTGGCATAATGAACCTGCGACAAAAGAAGCCTATGGCGTTGCAGGCATGTGACACAAGAGGCCTGGGCATAGTGGGCCCATGGCCTAATTGACGTGACAAAGGGGGCCTGTGGCATAATGGGCCTGTAGCACAGTCTGGTCGCATTATAGGCCCGTGGCATTATAAACCTCTGACAAAACAGTCTGTAGCTTAGTGGACCTGTGATAAACGTCAAGGTGGCCTGTGGCTTACAGGCATACAGCATGATGGACTTGTAGCATAGCAGCCATTTGGCCTAGCAGCCATTTGACATAGCAGCCTTTTGGCATAATGGACCTGTGACGAAGGAGGCCTGTGGCTTGCACTTGCAGGCATTTGGCATAGTGGGTCTGTGACAAAGAAGATCTGTGGCATAGTAGGTGTGTGACATAGTAGACCTGTGACAAAGACCAGTGCCATAGCAGGCATTTCAGCATTAGTGGACCTGTGACAATAGAAGCCTATGGCATAGCAGGCATATGGCATAGCGGACCTGTGGCAGAGGAGGCCGGGGCATAGTGGGCCCATGGCATAGCAGGCCTGTGACAGTGCAGGTCTGTGGCCTTGTGGATCTGTGATAAAACAGCCTATGGCATAAGAGACCTGTGGCATAGTGGACTTGTGTCAAAGCAAGCTAGTGGCACAGTGGATTTGTGACAAAGCTGTCCTGTAGCATCGTCACATGATCAAAGGCCTGTGACGAAGTAGCTCTGTGGCATAGTGAACTTGTGACAAAGCAGGCTTGTGGCATTGTGGGCTTGCATTAAAGCCTCCTCCTGTGCTTATATATACACTATCTGTTATACACTTTAGTGTGTATATCTGTGCACTGTTTTACAAAAAAATGTAGCATGTTAGTTCTCCATGGTTCCACAGGAAACAAACTCAGTTAGAAATGTTGGTACCATTCACAGATAATGTGAAATATGCTTGAAAGACAAATATTTCATTTTGGTATGAGAGGATGGCATCACAGATAATGTGAAGATGCTTGAAAGACAAATAGTTCATTTGGTGTGTCAAAGGGAGGCATCACAGACAATGTGAATATGCTTGAAAGACAAGTAGTTCATTTTGGTATGAAAGGATGGCATCACAGACAATGTGAAGATGCTTGAAAGACAAATAGTTCATTTGGGTGAGTGGGTTGACGCCGGGATATATTATGAAAGGAAGCGTCAAAGGGAGACGTCCCCATGAAGGCAGAATTAAATGACTAAGAAGATGAGATTCCCAGCTAAAAATGTCAGAATGGTCATGAACATATCAGTTAATTCTAGTAATGGTGAAATGACCCACATCATCATCTGACTGGAAGCCTTCAGTATCTTATAAAGAAGGGGTATAGATTCATGACTCAGAAAAAAAAAAAAAAAAAAAAAAAAAAAAAAAAAAAAAAAAGCTTTCCAAAATACAACTTTTTTGATAAGATAACACATGCAGTGGTGTGTTGCCATGATGTATTTGTATACCAGCTGCTGTGGGGAAGTGGTTAGCATCGTGAACCAGCTCGTGGCTGGGAGGTCGTGGGTTCGATTCCCATCAGAGTCATGTGGGATTTTTCTCTGCTCCAACTGGCTCCTACCCAGAGTTGAGTGTGCTACTGGCTCAGCTGAGAAGACTGGGACAACACAGTCAAGTTTAATCCACTTAATGGATGCGTCTCTGAGAGTATTGCTCAAATTTCCTGACCAACACTGCAGTGTCTGCGTCTCTTAGGCTGGCTGACATCAGGATATATTATGAAAGGAAGCGTAGAGTACAGCCCCTGTCATGTAGTCTCAGACCACAATGGAAATCTGTAGCATCATCTTAATCACCCTCATTCCCATTGATTGGCATAAAAAAAAAAGTCTCAAATTCTGTGGCCCTTTATGTCGTGCTATCATGTTGACCCCAGTTTTGAAGTCTGCTCCACGTCTGTGGCCATGGTTTAGTTCCATCAGGGTCACTGGTACCAGCGAGTCCATAGGGGCTGTCGTTGGACGAATGTGGTGGCGCCCTCCGGAGGGAGAACTCGCTCCCGCCAGCTCCGCGACTAAGTAATTATTGTCATCATTAAGGGGCTTAGTAGGTGGTGTCCTTTGTATGTTGTATCAGAACAGGCGCCACTGAACAGTATCGAAGTGACTCAGCAGCAGTGCAGTGTCTCCTGGTGGGTTGCCTCTTGATGACTTCACGTTGCCTGCTCCCTGTGGATTGCCGGTGCTGGTTCTGCGGCAGGACTGACCGGGCTGTGGCTGTGGACAGAGTGTCAGAATGAGTGGTGTGGATGCACTGCCACTGAGGTGGTGCACAAGATGGGATAGCAAAAAAAAAAAAAAAAAGTGTTTATACTATTGCTACACAAATACAGAGAACACTTAATGATCCCAGTGTTTGTCCAGTAAGTTCATGAAAGTAATGACTTGAGTCTTCTTGCAGTCACTAATTTGTGGAGTAAGTCATTCCAGGTGTTCACAGGTCTGTTTATTGTGTTAGTAAGAAAGAAAATTGCTCTATCATAATATCAGTTATCATAGGGGTGGTTGGTAATGCCTGAGGAAACATAAATTCAAACAATGCATTTGATTCTTGCATCATGGCATGTGTGAGGAATTGCGAATATCTTGATTAAGTCCCATCTACGTCTGCTCAATTCATTTCCAGGCTTGTTAATTTCAACAAAATTCTTGTTCTTAGTTGAGGTCTGTCATGGAAATGACATTAGTTTTGGTCAGATGTGGCTGTGCATTTTGTAAATGATTTATGTTGCGGCGTCCCAGTACTACAATGATGAGATTTGGCCAGCCAGATCAAGGCGCCGGTTCGGGTCCTGACTCAGCAGTTTAAAAGAGGTTGAATTTTTTCCAGATAGCCCTGCCTGTTGTTCGGAGAAAGCCATGTATGGCAGCAAAAATCGTTGTACGAAATTTAAGGTATCGTGTGACTGACTTTGCAGGCACCTTTTGCATAATGAAAGATAGGGCCAGAAGCCTTCCATTGCTCTTATACCTGTCAGGATTATTCGATAGGTGCGGTGTTGGGTGTGTAGAGTCTGTGTACAGAATAAAGAATCAGTTGTATTTGGAGAACTTTCAGGTCACTTCTATCTGTGTACAGAATAAAGAATCAGTTGTATTTGGAGAACTTTCAGGTCACTTCTATCTGTGTACAGCATAAAAAGAATCAGTTGTATTTGGAGAACTTTCAGGTCACTTCTATCTGTGTACAGAATAAAGAACCAGTTGCATTTGGAGAACTTTGAGGTCACACTTCTAGGTGACTGGCATCATAATGAAAATTACTCATTATTAGATTTTAAGGCAGAATCAGTAAGTTGGTGAAAGTTAAATTGCAGCCCAGGTAGTTTGCATACTGCGACTAGTATGCTAGGTATGTTTGGTCAAATTTTTGTGGCTTAAGCAATATGCCATTGAATTTGCGTATGTGCTGAATATTTTATTATTTAGGATGCCTGGAAGGTGATCACTCCAGGATAGGTGACTTCATGAAGGTCCATGAAAAGCATGGAATTGGAAAGGGGTATTACTCAAACAGTGTGCAACGTGCTTTTTTGGTGGACTTGAACAGAATCTGGGATAGACTGGCGAATCCAGGTAATATGGGCATGCGTGCTGGCACACATACATACAGGCACGCATGTGCGCACACACACCCCCCCCCCCCCCCCCCCCCCCCCCCCCAACACACACACACACACACCTCCCTATGAAGAATTATCGTTCAGCTTCTTCTTTCATTCAAAGGTAATCTTCTGTCATGGGGAAAAAAAATCATGAATATTTCCAGAATCCCATCTTGCATCAGCACATTGATTAAGTAAGACAGCTAGTCATCAGAGGCAGGAGAACAAACAGTATGAAACTCACTGAACTGAGCAGAAAAGAAATTGAGCTGAAGATGTTGATGTAAAAACCTGAAACAGTCAAAAGACACAGCTGCAGAGACTTAGAGGACAAAGCTGTAAAGCTTTAAGGGACAATTCAGTTGGATTGAAACCACTCGACTCATGCTTAATTTTAAGTACGAACAGTTCCATTTGAAGTAGTGAAATATTAGGAGGCCCTTCTAAGTTCTTTCAAGTCATTCTGTCATAGTGTGTTGAGGATTTACAGTCTTCACCAGTCAAGTCACGTTTTCCTGTTTGACTGGGCTGGAAAGGTCATGGCAGTATTTACCGTCCTGCCAGGTTTGGTTCTGATAGCTGCGTTGTTTTGTAATTGCCAGGGAAATATGCTGTATGGTCAGTGTATTGTAGTTAATGTTCAAGTTTACCATCCATTCACATACACATACAGACTATCTCTCTCTGCTTCTCTCTCACACTCACTCACTCTGTCTCGCATGCACACACACACACACACACACACACACACACACACAGACACACACACACACACACACACACACACACACACACACACACACACTCAGACACACACACTCAGACACACACACACACACACACACACACACACACACACACACACACACACACACACACACACACACACACAGACAGACAGACAGACACACACACACACGCACACACACACACACACACACACATGCAAACATCCCTAAAACATAGTGATTACATATACTCACATGCTGATCAGAAAGTAGTTCAAAGCATCTAAGTTATTACTGGCATAGTATAATATGTAGTGAGACATAGTCCTTTCCTGGTACGGAAAACAATTAGTAGTTCAGGTTGAAGGATATATGTTAAAAAAAAGACTGGTTTCAATATGGTAGACAACGGTGTGAAATATAGTGCTTGCAGCAGGATGAAAAAACAGTTGCAGGATGCATCCCTTTCCTGGTACAGTGGTAGGAAAGCAGTGAGTAGTATAGTGCTGGCAGAAGAATACAAACAGTAGTAGGACGCAGCCCTTTCCTAGTAGGAAACTTCACATAGTACTGGCAGAAGGATACTTAAAGAGGCAGGATGTAGTCCTCAACCGGTATTAAAAAAACAATGAGTGGTGTAGACTGTAGTGCTGGTAGACGGATACAAACAGTAGTAAGATGTAGTCCTAACATGGTATTAAAAAAACAATGAGTAGTATAGACTATAGTGCTGGTAGAAGGATAGAAACAGTAGTCGGATGGAGTCCTCACCTGGTATTAAAAAGCAGTGATAAATATAGACTACAGTGCTGGCAGATTGATACAAATAGTAGTATGATGTAATCCTCACATGATATAAAAAAAACGAGTAGTATAAGCTACAGTGCTGGTACAAGAATACAAACAGTAGTAGGATACAGTCCTTACCTGATAGGAAAACAGTTTGTAGTATAGTGCTGGTAGAAGGAAACAAACAGCAGTAGGATACAGTCCTTACCTGATAGGAAAACAGTGAGTAGTATAGTGCTGGTAGAAGGAAACAAACAGTAGTATGATGTAGTCCTCACATGGTATTAAAAAAAACAAGGAGTGGTATAGACTATAGTGCGGGTAGAAGGATACAAACAGAGGTAGGATACAGTCCTCACCTGGCAGATTGATATAAACAGTAGCAGGAAACAGTCCTTACCTGGTAGGAAAACAGTTAGTAGTGTTGTGCTAGCAGCAGGATAAAAACAGTTGTAGCATGCAGTCCTTAGGAAAAACAGTAAGTAGTGTAGTGCTGGCAGGATACAAACAGTAGTAGCTTGCAGTCCTTACCTGACAGGTAACTAGGAGTGGTGTTGGCAGAAGGATACTAACAGAGGTAAGATGTAGTCTTTACATGGTAGGAAAACAGAAGTTGTATTGGAAGAAGGATACACATTGTGGTAGGGTGTAGTCCTTACCTGTTAGGAGAGAAATGAAAAGTTATGCTGATGGAAGGTGGTATAATGAAAAGGGTAAAGCAATAGATATTATGATGCTCAGTACTTTGACATGAAATTTAGTTATGACGGAAGTTTCAAACCATGGCAGTGATGCAGTATCTCTCAGAATATGACACATACCATGTGCTGTCTAATAAGATGATGTCAGAGAGCCTGCCAGCCGTGTGTGTGTGTGTGTGTGTGTGTGTGTGTGTGTGTGTGTGTGTGTGTGTGAGAGAGAGAGAGAGAGAGAGAGAGAGAGAGAGAGAGAGAGAGAGAGAGAGAGAGAGTGTGTGTGTGTGTGTGTGTGTGAATGAGAATGAGAAAGAGAGAGAATGTGTGTGTGTGTGTGTGTGTGTGTGTGTGTGTGTGTAAATGAGAGAGAGAGAGAATGTGTGTGTGTGTGTGTGTGTGTGTGTGTGTGTGTGTGTGTGTGTGTGAGAGTGAGAGAGAGAGAGAATGTGTGTGTGTGTGTGTGTGTGTGTGTGTTTTGCGTTTGCGTGCGTACGTGCGCCCCCGTGCGTGGGCTTGTGCGTCCGTCCAAGATTCAAAATGTGTTTGTGTAAAAGGTAGTCGTTATCTGGTAGAAACTAGGAGAACAGCTGGCTGAAGGATTCACGTAGTTTGAACATGTGGTCCGTACTTGCCAGGAAAACAATGAAAAGTAAGGCTGGCAGAAGGATACACACACAGTAGTAAGACTTGGCCCTTGCCTGGTAGGAAAATAGCAGTAGTGCTGGCAGAAGGATAGTTTTTCAAATGAGAAAACAGCAAAAAAATAATGTTGGCAGAAGAAGAACTTTTCTGATGAGAAAATAGCAAAAAGTAGGGTTATCAGAAGGCTGGTGAGAAAAAGGCAAGAAGAAAGTCTGGCTGAGGGAGTCATGCCATAGTAAAATGCTGTCCTTACATGATTGGAAATTAGTAAAAAAAAAAAAAAAAAAAGCAGAGCTAGCAGGATAAACACAGTAGTAAATAAGCAGCCTTCACCAGATACGAAAATTGTTAAAAAAAAAAAAAAAAGCAAAAAAAAAAAAGCTTGCATCAGTCCTTACCTGATCGGAAGATACCAAGAAACAGTAGGAGGGGAAAGAAACAGAGGCCTTCCTGTGGCTGGTTTACAGACAGCGTCCCTGGAGCCCTTACTTTAGGGTTTTAGGGAGTTCTCATTACATTGTGAAAGGATAAACGAAAAGTAAGCTGGGGCCGTCAGAAACTGCTGACTTTGTTCTGTGCCACATTCTTGTAAATGTAATGGGAGAACAAGTTGGAAGCAGAAACTGAACTTTTGCACAACGCTGATAAGCAGTATGGAAACTGGTTTGGTGGAACTCATTTTGGTTTTGATCGACCATCAAGTTACGTGGCCAGTGGAACTCGTTTTGGTTTTGATCGACCATCAAGTTACGTGGCCAGTGGAACTCGTTTTGGTTTTGATCGACCATCAAGTTATGTGGTCAGTGGAACTCGTTTTGGTTTTGATCGACCATCAAGTTATGTGGTCAGTGGAACTTGTTTTGGTTTTGATCGACCATCAGTTACGTGGTTAGTGGAACTTGTTTTGGTTTTGATCGACCATCAAGTTATGTGGTCAGTGGAACTTGTTTTGGTTTTGATCGACCATCAGTTTCGTGGTTAGTGGAATTTGTTTTGGTTTTGATCAACCATCAGGTATATGTAGGTCCGTCCTGTACACTCCTGAACCCATTTCTTGTGTGTCCTGTCAGTTTATAGAAAGTTAGGGATGTACATATGGTCTGTAAGAGAATCTATGGATGAAATAAATTGACATCCTCCTCACCTTCTAGAAAAAATGGTAAAAACAGTGTGTGTGGGATTCATACATGTAGTAAAAGGTAGTCCTTTTTTTTTTTTTTAGTGGGAAACATAGTATGTCTTGCTGCCACAGTGGTACCCGAAATAAAGCACCTCATGAAAAAAAAAAAAAAGTGAAAAGTAGTGCCAGCAAGTGATGCGTGCATTAATCAAGACAGACATACCCAATAGCTGGGGGAAAAATGGTAAGAAGTATTGCCAGCAAGTAATACAAGCTTAAGCTGAATTACTGCACAGGGAAAAAAAGAGTAAGATTGTTACTTGAGAGGTACTGCCTGCAGATAGATCAAGACATCATTAGTGAGAAAAAATTAGGAAGAAATAGTGCCTAGACAGTGACACATGTTGTCATGTGAAACATAGTACTTACCAGGTAGGAGGTAAAAGTAAGGAAAAGTTACAGTTGTTGTTGTTGTCGTATCCTGGCTAAAAGACTCCAGGGATCATCCGAATAGCTGAAGTACTTGAATGCTATGGTACAAATGCGTCAGCTGGGGATGAGAACATTACCTGTGTGACTGTTTTTGATTACCCTGCCACGTGGGAAGCCACACTCTGACTTAGAGGGATTTTGGAGACTGATAATGTTATGCTAGGAGCTTGTCACAACTGAAGACGACCCCCCCCCCCCCCCCCCCCCCCCGCGCATAATTATGCAAGGCATAATAACATTTTGATGTAGCCTTGGTGTTCTAGCCTATGTCAATTGGCCTGACACAGCCTTAAGCCAAGGCGGGAAAAGTTACAATGATTACACAGTTTTCTATTCTTTTATTCTTTGTTGTTTTTTTTTTCTTCATGCCCCATCCCCCCTGCCTCCCTGTCCCCCCCCATTCCGCCTTCCCCATCCCCCCCCCCCCCCCCCCCCCCCCCCCCCCCCCCCCACCCCCCCGACACACACACACACACACACACACACACACACACACTTCTCACGCACGCACCCTTCCCACTTGAATGGATTTCCCTGCATGGAAGAATAGGCCAAAACAACCTTTTGTTGTAACGGTGACCTTTAAGGATTGACGTGACCTTTAAGGATTGACGTATGGATCAGAGTTTTTCTTTCTCCTCTCATACTATGATTCATCAGCTGACTTGACTTACACTACAGTGTAGTACATTGATTCATGGGTAACACATGTTGGGTGGTTTTTTTTCCTTGTCAGCAGCTGGTGATGGTGATTTACCCTGGATAATCCATTGGGGGGGGTTAAGGCTGGAGTTTTATTTATCACCATTTGTCATGATGTGCGTGGGATGCCATAACAGACTCTTGGAAGGTCAGGGGTCACCATAGTTCTCTGTCGTCATTCATGTACAACTGTGTGTAAAGGTGTTCAGGCCAGTCAGCCCTTCCCCCCCCCCAATATCTTGTTTAAGCTGATTTATTTGGTCTCTTTCTGGATTACCACCATAAGGCTGTGGTAGATGCAGAACAGTCTCAGATGGTAGATGCAGAACAATCTCAGATGGTAGATGCAGAACAGTCTCGGATGTAGATGCAGAACAGTCTCGGATGGTAGATGCAGAACAGTCTCGGATGGTAGATGCAGAACAGTCTCAGATGGTAGATGCAGAACAGTCTCAGATGGTAGATGCAGAACAGTCTCAGATGGTAGACACAGAACAGTCTCAGATGGTAGACGCAGAACAGTCTCAGATGGTAGATGCAGAACAGTCTCAGTGGTAGATGCAGAACAGTCTCGGATGGGGAGTGTGGCGACAGCACTTGCTCATAGTTGTCATTGACTGAGATGCTCTGAGAAATGATGTTAAAGAGTTAAACTGTTTGGAATGGAGAGTCTCAAAGTTGTCACTGAGTATGACAGAAACAGAGATCTAAGGCTTTGATGAAGAGATCTGTTTTGAGCAAGATTGAAATGTTAAAGTATGAACATGACCAGACCTAAGTTTGTGTGCAGATGTGTGTGTGTGTGTGTGTGTGTGTGTGTGTGTGTGTGTGTGTGTGTGTGTGTGTGTGTGTGTGCATGTGAAAATGCCCGTACCATCCAGTTGATGTAATTTGATTGAATTTCTTTTCATGCATTAATTATGTAATTTTGATACATAAGTTATAATTCCCTACATAGTGACACTTTTTCTACAAATCTTAATACATTGGAATGTTTTTTTTTGTTTTTTTTTTTGTCTCAAGAACAAAACAAAAACTACCCCCCGCCCCTCACTGTTGCTATCATGACTATCTCTATGCTACTGCTGCTAAGTAAGACCACTACTGATGTTGCTACTGCTTATTCTACTATCTACTTTCTATCACGATGTATGAGTCAGTGTGCTTAGATTTAGCACCCATTTTTCAAGATTGATGGGTTTCTCAAACAAAATCATGACTTTACTTGTTGAAGAGGCAAAAACTATATTTTTTTACTTTGATTTTTATTGATTGATAGGATTGTTGTTCCTGTGCACTGTGTGCATTGAGTTTTTGAAAAGGAAATCAGATCTGTCCACGTTTTTCTGCTCTCTGGGAATGCCAGGGGGTGCTTTCTGTGTTAATTTGCATCCCCACCATCTGGAAATTCTTTGCAGGTAATTTGCTCTTTTCTTTTATGCTGTCTGAATCTGGCCTTTTGAATTTACTTTAACTCGTCCACCACTGTTTTGCTGCCTTTATGTCCTGTTTTCAGTTGACAACTTGCAAGGTTCTCTTGAAATTATGCAGTCAGATCATAAACACTGTCCACAGTGGATTTATGTATTCAGCACTGTGTATTATTAATGAGTCCATAGAATTTGAGTATGTTCAAAGTTGTTGCCTTTAAATGGATTTTGAGTATTTTTTGTTTTATCCGTAAGTGAAATTGGGGCCAAATTGATAGTGATGAATTAAAACAGGATGGCTGGGCTCCCCAAAATGGCCTAGTTTCATATGCCTTAAAGATGTTAATAATTTTGATGTTGTTTTGAATACGTGCAGATAATCATTATTCATAGTTCTAGGGAAATGCCAGAAAGATGAAAAAAAGAGAACAATCTTTTAACAGAAAAAAAAAAAAAAACGCTACCAAGTAGGAAAAAAAAAAGCAACTAAATGGGTGCCCCCCCCCCCCCCCCCCCCCAAAAAAAAAAAAATCATTCAGATGACTGAGAAGAGAATCAGATTTTTTTTTTTTTTTAACTTCAGTTTTGCTCTTAAAACGCAAGTTAAAATGTATGGAAATATGTGTTAGTACAGAACCCTGAAAACACAAGTTAAAATGTAAGGAAATATGTGTTGGTACAGAGCAAAGGTCGGATGTCCCAAAGAAGAAATGTCAACTCCGATGACAACAGATCAAGTAACCTTGACTGCTCCGCCCCTCGCACCCACCATTGCAGTGCTTCAAACTTTCTGAGTGAAAGTGGGGTTGACTGGACCAACTAATTCACATGAAACCCTGCAGACGCAGAAGTCAAGAATGTACCATGTTCTTAAACTACCAGGACAGGTCCCATTGGGATTTATCGGGCTGTTTATGAAGTGAAAGCATATACAGGAACTAGGAATATAGATGTGACTGCCTGGCACAAAGTGAACATCAGCCCATCGGCCTGCATGAATATCTTTACACTAAGTCATCATGCTGCCATTTGTGCTTTGAAATCATGA
>JADBJO010001227.1:115000-122500 GCA_016801955.1 Conus betulinus | reverse complement strand
TAGACATTTACTGCATAGGCCTACTTCCTTACAGACATTTACTCATAGGCCTACTTCCTTACAGACATTTACTGTGTAGGCCTACTTCCTTACAGACATTTACTGCGTAGGCCTACTTCCTTACAGACATTTACTGCGTAGGCCTACTTCCTTACAGACATTTACTGCGTAGGCCTACTTCCTTCTTTTGACATTCACTATGTCTGTCCACTCCTACTTTAATATGTCACCATCTAGGCCTGCTTCCTTTTAACATTGACTGCGTTGGCTTGCTTCCTCTTTGATGTTTCACTGTGTTGCCTTGTGTTTGACATTTTACCAAGTTGACCTACCTCATGTTGATGTATTAGTAGGTTGGCTTACTTTATCTTTGATGTTTGAGGTCTTTTGTCTTTCTGATGTCTTACTGGGTTGGATTTCTTCCTTCTGATGTCTTACTGGGTTGGATTTCTTCCTTTCTGATGTCTTACTGGGTTGGACTTCTTCCTTTCTGATGTCTTACTGGGTTGGATATCTTCCTTTCTGATGTCTGACTGGGACTGACTTCTTCCTCTTTGATGTTACACTGTTTGCCTTTCTTTGTGTTTGATTTTTTTAGTGGGTGGGTTTACTTCCTCTTTTACATTTCACTGCAGAAACTTACTCAGCTTCACAGCCTTGGCCAACTTCCTCTTCAGCTTCACTGCATTGGCCAACTTCCTGTTCAGATTCACTGCAGAGGCCAATCCTCTTCAGATTCATTGCATTGGCCAACTTCCTGTTCAGATTCACTGCAAAGGCCAACTTCCTGTTCAGATTCACTGCAGAGGCCAACTTCCTCTTCAACTTCATTGCATTGGCCAACTTCCTGTTCAGATTCACTGCAAAGGCCAACTTCCTGTTCAGATTCACTGCACTGGCAAACTACCTGTTCAGATTCACTGCAGAGGCCAAGTTCCTCTTCAGATTCACTGCAGTGGCCAAATTCCTCTTCATTTTCATTGCATTGGACAACTTCCTCTTCAGCTTCACTGTATTGGACTCTGATGTTTTGCCCATGTTGGCCTGCGTCCTCTTCAGCTTCACAGAATGGGCATACTTCTTTGACTTACTGCACGGGCCTATTTGCTCTTTGACTTATTGTACAGGTCTGTTTACCCTGTGACTTAATGCCTTGGAGACTACTTCCTTCTTGACTTACTTATTCCTTTGGCCTTCTTCCTTTTCACTGCGCTGGCCTTTTTCCTCATGATGCTATTGCATTGGACTATGTCCTCTTTGATGTTATTGCATCGGACTATGTCCTCTTTGACGTTATTGCATTGGACTATGTCCTCTTTGACGTTATTGCATCGGACTATGTCTGCCTCGGTCCTCTTTGACGTTATTGCATCGGACTATGTCCTCTTTGACGTTATTGCATTGGACTATGTCCTCTTTGACGTTATTGCATTGGACTATTTTGATTATTGCATTGGACTATTTCCTCTTTGACTTGCATTGACTATGTCCTCTTTGACGTTGCATTGCATTGGACTATGTCCTCTTTGACGTTATTGCATCGGACTACTTTTCCTCTTGACGTTATTGCATTGGGACTATTTCCTCTTTGACGTTATTGCATTGGATATGCATCTTTGATGTTATTGCATTGGACTATGTCTTCTTTGATGTTATTGCATTGGACTATGTCCTCTTTGATGTTATTGCATTGGACTATGTCCTCTTTGATGTTATTGCATTGGACTATGTGGCTTCTTTGATGTATTGCATTGGACTATGTCCTCTTTGATGTTTTGCATGGACTATGTCCTCTTTGACGTTATTGCATTGGACTATGTCCTCTTTGATGTTATTGCATTTGGACTATTTCCTCTTGTTCTGACTCCATGTTATTGCCGTCGGGGTGACTTGGCTATCCTCTTTGACGTTAATTGCATGGGGGACGGAATAGCCTTGGTCAAATGTTATTGCACCAACTATTCGGAAGCGAGTTTGATTTGGTGCATTGGACTATGTTTCTTTGATGTTATTGCATTGGGACTGACTCCACTTCAACATGGAGTATTGCTGAATTATATGTCTTGGAGGTGTACATTGCAAACTCCACTGTGTCTTCTTTGATGTTATTGCATGGACATATGTCTTTCGGACAGAGAAGGCCAGTTGTCGTTGGTCTGGATGACATTACACATTGCATTCACCTTCCCCTAAGATGGAGTTTGGCTTACTTTTTTTGACTTCGTCTTTGTCATTGCCTGTGACAGGCTTGCTGGAGCCGTCATTGGGGTCAGCTTGGCCATAAACAATATGAATTGAATCTGTGAATTCTTCACCGGAATAGCTCAGTTGTGTAAGAGCGCCAGACTCGTGGATCTAGGGTTGCCGATTGTTCACCTCTTTTGTGGTTCACAGCATTGGGATTTTCATTGTCTTGAGTTAATTCACATCTGGTTCTGTGACCCAGCATTGTCTTACCTCTTCTGTGAATTTGACTGCATTGTCTTACCTCTTCTGTGAATTCACTGATTGTTTACCTCTTCTGTGAATTCACTGCATTGTCTTACCTCTTCTTGCATTCACTGCATTGTCTTACCTCTTCTGTGAATTCACATCATTGTCTTACCTCTTCTGTGAATTCACTGCATTGTCTTACCTCTTCTGTGAATTCACTGCATTGTCTTACCTCTTCTGTGAATTCACTGCATTGTCTTACCTCTTCTGTGAATTCCTTGCATTGTCTTACCTCTTCTGTGAATTCACTGCATTAATTACCTCTTCTGTGAAACACTGCATTGTCTTACCTCTTCTGTGAAACTCACTGCATTGTCTTACAGGCTTCTGTGAATTCACAGCATTGTCTTAGCCTGCACTACTTCTGTGAATTCACTGCATTGTCTTACCTCTTCTTTGAATTCACTGCATTGAGTTGTGATCTTCTGTGAAACCTCACTGCATTTGTCTTACCTCTTCTGTGAATTCAGTGCATTGTCTTACCTCTTTCTGTGAATTCACAGCATGTCTTACCTCTTCTGTGAATTCACTGCTTGTCTTACCTCTTCTTGAATTTCACTGCATTGTCTTACCTCTTCTGTGAATTCACTGCATTGTCTTACCTCTTCTTTGAATTTTCAGCATTGTCTTACCTCTACTGTGAATTCTTCTTTGAATTCTGTGAATTCACGCATTGTCTTACCTCTTCTGTGAATTCGCAGCATTGTCTTACCTCTTCTGTGAATTCACCTCTTTCTGTGTGAATTCACTGCATTGTCTTACCTCTTCTGTGAATTCTGTGCATTGAATACCTCTTCTGTGAATTCGCTGCATTACTTACCTCTTCTGTGAATTCACAGCATTGTCTTACCTCTTCTGTGAATTCACTGCATTGTCTTACCTCTTCTGTGAATTACCTCTTCTGTGAATTCACTTCTCAGCATTGTCTTACCTCTTCTGTGAATTCACTCTTGTCTTACCTCTTCTGTGAATTCACTGCATTGTCTTACCTCTTCTTTGAATCCTCTTACCTCTTCTGTGAATTCACTGCATTGTCTTACCTCTTCTGTGAATTCACTGCATTGTCTTACCTCTTCTGTGAATTCACTGCATTGTCTTACCTCTTCTGTGAATTCACAGCATTGTCTTACCTCTTCTGTGAATTCTGTGCATTGTCTTACCTCTTCTGTGAATTCACTGCATTGTCTTCTTCTTCTGTGAATTCACTGCATTGTCTTACCTCTTCTGTGAATTCACTGCATTGTCTTACCTCTTCTGTGAATTCACTGCATTGTCTTACCTCTTCTGTGAATTCACAGCATTGTCTTACCTCTTCTGTGAATTCACTGCATTGTCTTACCTCTTCTTCTGTGAATTCACTGCATTGTCTTACCTCTTCTGTGAATTCACTGCATTGTCTTGCCTCTTCTGTGAATTCACAGCATTGTCTTACCTCTTGAATTCACAGCATTGTCTTACCTCTTCTGTGAATTCACTGCATTGTCTTACCTCTTCTGTGAATTCATTGCATTGTCGTACCTCTTCTGTGAATTAACTGCAATGTCTTACCTCTTCTTTGAGTTCCACGACACCTGTTTCAGTGCTGTTATAAGGAGGATTCTGAGATATTGTAAAGGGTTTTTTTTTTTTTTTTTCCCATGCACACAACTCAGAGTTTTAAAGTGTGTCAAGATTTTGGACCCCTTCCCCCCTTCTTCTCAGTGTCCATGAACAAAAAATCTGGACTGAAGTTCCCTCTCTCTTTTCCTTTCTTAACTCTCAACAATTTTTTTTCGTAACATTCTGCACTTTATTTCTAAAATAATAACATTTTGTGATGAATGTGTCTATTTCGGGTTTTTCAGGTGATACATTGCGTCAGATAACAAAAACGTTGTTTTGAATACCATAATTCAAGGAAGAAAAACCGTCGATCACCGGTGATCGAAATTCAAGTGAAAGAACTGAAGAGAGTTAAACACACACACACACACACACACACACACACACACACACACACACACACACACACTCTCTCTCTCTCTCTCTCTCTCTCTCTCTCTCTCTCACATACATAGAGAGAGAGAGAGAGAGAGAGAGAGAGAGAGAGAGAGAGAGAGAAACAACAGTTTGATATAGTATTCACTCTAGAACAGAAAAAAAACATGACTTTTTTTTTTTTTTTACAGCATCATGATTTACCGATTTAAAACTGCAGTGGTCGTTGGTTTCTTCATAATGTGTGTAAGGGCTGGAAGTTTGGAACCTTTGTTGGCAAAGGGTACTTTGTCTCGTTCCTTGATGCTGACTTCAGACTTGTGCCAGTGCACAAACGGCACTCCATAGCATAGTTCTTGATGTTGAAGTAGAACCAACGAGATCCTGAAAGCTTCTGGTCTGAAACTGCTATGACACAGACTTCATCTTTCTGTTGATTACTTTTCTTTCCTTTTAGTGATGATGAGTCAAGAGGGGAGTTGCCATTTTCTGACAAGGCATACAACACTGAACAGAAGAAGCCATTGCTTTGGGCACGAGCATTGACAATGACCCAGTGGTCCAATTAAGCGCTTCAAGTATAAAAGCTCTTTGACTTTGGGAAACACATGTTGAAGGTCTGCAAAAGTCGTTGACTTTCAAGTCACTGTGATGGATGAACTCTGGAGGCAAAAGACAAAGACCAAAGTAACGTGCAAATTTCAAATGATCTTATCTACTTCTGCCCCAGACAACTCAAAATTGGGTAGAACTATCTATCTCGGCTGTACTGTCACAATATCTCAAATGGGCCTGCAAATGATTGTTGATACGATGTGGGTCCGATTTGGCCAAGTGGATCACACTTTGTTTCTCTTGATCAAAGGTTGTGGGGTTCAGTCTGTGCTTGAAACGGCCAGGTCAGAGGAGATGTTCTCTCTCCAGAGCCAACATCTTTACAGACCTCAACACATCTTTCACGTCCTTTTGTTGAGACTGTAAATGGAGGTCCTGTGTCTGAATGCTTGCATTAAAAAGAAAATAAAGAAAACAATTTTTTCTGATCCCTTAAACCTTTCCTCTTGACCTAATTAGTGACTACATGTAGGGTCAAATTCTTGTGCTACATTGTGGCTTTTGAATAATATACAGAAAGGAAGGTGAGACGGACCCACAGGCGCATGCGCACATGATTTGCAAAGCTAGATAGTATTCTAGATGTACCTTAAAAATTTCAGGGTTTGACTGTAAGACTCTTTCGGCCATTTTCAGCATTTTTAAACCCTGATCAGGAATGTCTCTCAGAGCCTTCGAAAGTCGATCAACTGAAAGGAATTCAAATGAATTACAGAGTGTATGCACAATCAGAAACATTATTCCAGTTGTATCCCACACATGTATTCACCTGACATGATATCATTGATTCATTATTTGGTTTCTGATGCTTCTTTTCTCCTGTAAGAGGTGAAGTATTGCCAAGGTATGAATCTGGATTTCTTTGGTCTCAGCAGTATTGCGGGTCAGTGCAAGGGAAGCAACTCACACTAATACAACAGCTTGGCCTATGGCTATGCTCTCTATAAATAATAAAGACACAAACCTGTTTCCTGTAAACCTGTCCTGTCATGGCTTACATCTATGATAAATCTACACAGAGTATGCTGATTTTTCAATAACACTTAAAGCCCGTGTCCTGACTGGACTGCAAGTTTTTTTTGGTTGTTAGGAAATATTTCAGGTGATTCGACGAGTGCTGACACCAGAACATATTCCTGTGTCCTGCTGCCGGCAACAGCATGGATCTGCTGTCGTGACATTGTGAAGAGTGTGAAACTGAGGCACTGCTGAGATGGGGACATCTAATCTCTTCTTAGTGCCAACAACGAGACAAGATTAACTTGTCAAGGTAAACAGGGACTCATGATCTTAAACTCTGCAGGCTAAAGCAAAAGGATGCTATGTCATCTCTTTGACCCCCCCCCCCCCCTTGCCGCTCACCCTTCTGCTTCCCACACCTCTACCGCCAGTCTCCATCCCCTCTGCATCCCAAGTCTGGCTCCACCCCCTTCCACATTTAACTGCCCCCCCCCCCCCCCCCCCCCTACTCCTGACTCTCTCTGTCACCAACTTCCCCCAGTCATTTCCCCCCTCCTTGTTTTCAGAATCCCGTGGCCCACTGCTGGTCAGAGCCTGGACATTTCAAACGTAAATTCTGCAATGTATGTCGCAAGCGTCTGGAAGATAGCGCCACCGCCATTCGTTGTGAAAGTGAGTCTTGGCTACCTCTCTTTGTTTCAGAGAGAGAGAGAGAGAGAGGAGAGAGAGAGAGAGAGAGAGAGAGGGGAGAGAGAGAGAGACAGAGGGGAGAAAGTGTGTGTGTGTGTGTGTGTGTGTGTGTGTGTGTGTGTGTGTGTGTGTGTGTGTGTGTGTGTGTGTGAGAAGTGTGAGTGAAATACTGAATTTGAAATACTTTCTGGTACTTTCTGGTAATAGTGTAATGTTTCAGCAAAATCTGTAAACTGAAGATCTGTGTGTGTGTGTGTGTGTGTGTGTGTGTGTGTGTGTGTGTGTGTGTGTGTGTGTGTGTGTGCGCGTGCATGTGCATGTGTGTGTGTGTGTGTGTGTGTGTGTGTGTGTGTGAGGGGAGGAGGAAAGAGTAACTGTGTGTGTGTGTGTGTGTGTGTGTGTGTGTGTGTGTGTGTGAGAGATGGAGAGAAGAGCAACATTTAACTAGCTCTGCACAGCTGCAATAAAATGTACAAGTGTGTTTGGATGGATGTGTGTGCGCTCATGTATGTGTATGTATGCATACATTTGTGAGTTTGTATGGATGTAGACAGAGACTAATTTGAACATTTTAGTGATTCTGTAGACTTGGTATAATGCAATCAAGAGATCTTAAAATGCTTTCTTCAATTTTTCAAAGAGTAGAAAGGAACGCAGTTTTTGTAAGTTTGGTGTTTAATATAAAACTGTAATTCTTCTATGGTAAAATTTTGATAATTCGTTAAGACTGTCAAACTTGTCTCCTGTCTTTGATTGGACCTTTTT